>JAOZGT010000023.1:332107-427107 GCA_035578325.1 Coelinius sp. EB29 | reverse complement strand
ACAGATTACGTATTTAGTCGTTTAATTAATTCTCCATATATGTAAACATATGACTTGAATATAATAAATTGAACTGTAGAAGACAACCAACGGAGTAATAACAAAATGTTCAAGGAAAGTTGTTTCATTCATTCTAAACTTCACAGACAATCACAAAATCATTGACTCCGACAAAAATTTGTGATTATTTCTCATCTTTTTTATCATAAAATAAAACAGAATAGTTGATTATTTGTCCTGTTTGTTCGACATTTGTTATTCCTGTTTCTTTATCTTCCTTCTTGTTCTCTAAAGTGTGCAAAGTCATTTGGAAATTTTCTTTCAACCGTTAATTAATAAATTTACCATGACGGGTCGATAAGGTAATTTTCAATCATTATCTGCTGAGACAATTGATTAATTTAGTAATTCATAACCTCTTGAATGTAATTCAGTGTTTATTGATGTGATGAATATCGATCATGAAATTTATTGTTTGGTATTATTGAATGTGGAAAGGCCGTTCGATATTGATTTGTGGATTTAAATACAGGGTTGAGTGATAAGGAATTCCTGAAACTGAATGTCAGTGATGTAACTGATCGTTTACACAGGAAATACAGTGTAAATGAGACAACAAAGTGTACAACAAAATTCAGAGAATTGCTCATGTGTCGTGAAATACCAGAATATGGAGAATTTCTAGAGGTTTGATGTTCATTTTCAATGATGATATAAAAAATATAAAATTAATATAAAAAAATTAATATAAAATTAATATGAAAATGATAATAAAAATTGTGATAAAATTACATATGTCAAGAATCAACGAAATTATAACAATTAATTATATTTCTTTTAAGAAAAATTTATCAGCATTCAGAGACAAACAGAGTGAATCAGAAGATTCCGAAGAAGACTCTTCAGAGGAGGAAGAAGAAACTCCTGTATGCAGCCCAAAGAAGACGAGACAATCAAGAAGTAAGGGGAACTTGAAGTCTCTCAGTACTCAGTCCACTCCAAGGAAGAGGAAAGAAACATCAGGAAGTAGACAGAGTACAGAGACACTCAGTAGTCCTGAGACTACTCCACAAAAAAAAAAAAGAAGATCGAATCATCAACAGGAAACAGGGTCACTGAGTCAACAATTGAGGCAATCCCTCTCATTTACTGGAGATTCTGAAACCACTGAGTGCTCTGAAGTCTCTGAAAAAGTTCCCCAACCTAAGAAAGCTGCAATAATTTGTGATCTACTTGCTCTAAAACAATTGCAAGAGTGCGCTGTTCTTGAAGCAATAAATGACTTGGTAAAATTGATTGAGATTGAGCAAAATGACGATTGCATAGAGGTGATACATGATTTTATAAAAAGTTTTATTCCGTCCAGGATCTGAAAATTCTGTTGGGAAATACACTACAAGGATTGTCAGTTGTGAGAGGGTATGAGCTGTATAAATTTCTGAAAACTCCAGAAAAGAAATCCTTGACTCAAATAATTGTTGACTGGATACTTCTGAGATGGACACGGTGAGAAAAATACATTTTATGGGGAATCCCAGGGAGCTGAATAGCTGAAAGAGTGTTTTTCCATCATTATCATCATTTTTATTCTTACAGTGTGACCCAACAAATGTTTTTACTCCTACGAGAAAAAATCACGGATTCTTTTCCTAAAGAAAAAGAAGTGAGTATTTACATCTCCAAGAGTGAAATTCTCGAATACTTGAAGTCACTAGAGGAATCGTACAATTCAATAATCAATTTTTACCATCTTGTTGAATGTCAAATGTCACAATTAAATGATACATGTCGAAAATCTCAATTTCTCATCAAATTATCGAGTTTGCGAGATCAATGGACAAATGAAATCGAATATTATTGCACATTCAATAATTGATCAATCCATCTAAATATGTATTCTGTTCTTCTTTCCATGCAGGTCATCTATTATGTATCCCCAAAAGAGGAAGAGAGAAAGAAAAGTCGTCCCAAAGGCCGACTTTATTCTAGGGTGCAAAACAGAAAAGAATGGATGGTCAAGAAAGGGCTTTTGTCTGCAGATGTGTTGGACGAGTACAAAGAGTTAGAAGAAGAAATCGGTAAATTTATTGATTTCCTCTTTCCTTCTATTTTTGATTTCTAATAATTAATTGTAACCCACAGAGAGACAAGAAACAGAGCTATCTGATGAAATACTCGAGAGTATAGATTGGCTTAAGGTTTATCAAGAGCACGATGAAGAAACTGAAAAACATTGGCTTGTAACCTTCGACTACAGAAAAGATATATTGAGACGCCATGCTCATGATAAACTGTACTCTTACTATCAGAACTTTCCAGTTCTCCAGCAGAAGACTGGCTACAAGCTTGTGAGTAATATACATTCTCCTAAAATATTGAATAATTCACTAAAATTGATTGCTTTGATAAGAGGATTTATTTCTAATTTGTTAATAGCTCGAGATTGATTACAAGAAAGACTTCCCTGGTCAAAATTTCAATTTAATGAAGAACTGGGAGCCTTTTGCTAAGAAAATCATTGAATTGATCAAAGCCAAGAAATTCAAGGAGACAGTAGTAAGTGGCTACAAATCACACGTCCTTAAACCCAAATCATCAGGTATCATGTTTCTACCAGTTAATACTCTATCTCTCCAGTGATCTCATAACTCCAACTTATGACAAGTTTTGTTACAGATGCTAGAAACATTGCTCTGATGTTGTGTTTGCCTACACTCATTCCTGCTACTCATAAGGTCATTATTAATGGTAAAGGACAGAGGCCATCGGCGAAACATGCTCGTGATGAGCTCTTGCTTCAAGCACCAGTAAGTTTATTTATATTCTACGTCATTGTGATACTGCGTAAAGTGAGTATTAGTATTAGCAATTAGTTGGAGAGATATGAAAAGTGATTTTATTACCTTGATTTTATTACTCGTTCAGATAATCAGTCTCATAGACCTTCGAGTAAACTGACAATCATTCAACGGAAATATCTATTGTTTCAGAAATCCAACGATCTACTATTGATGCAAAACAAGAAGGCTCAAGCTGCAAGAGAAGCAAAAGTGTGCATTCAGCCTTACATTGCTTATGTGGGGGACTTAAACTCAGATCTAGGACCTTTCTACGTTGTTATTGACGACTTTCACTACAAATTCGATAACTTCCTTCGTGCTCTCGACTTACTCTTTAAGTCATTCTTCAGCCTCGATGTCGATTTCCCACCAGCAGCAAAACATGTTTATATTTTGCTAGAAAAGGTTATTTATGAGCTAAACAAATCCACTGACCATATGCCAAATGTTATAACATTCATACAAGATTTAGAATCAAAATCCTAGATATTTGAAATTGATCAGGAAGTTAGGGGTTATTGAAAATTAAAAAAAAAAGCAATTATTGTACTGTATTTATCGAATTGAGCGTAGGCACCAACAAAAATGGCATCATCAAATGAAAAAGATTTTAAACGTGTAATACAAGATGACGCTTTTTCTTATATCCAGAGTCTCTATGAAAATGAAACATTAACACGAACTAATATTCAAGATCTCATTGAGCTCCAAATTCAATTCCTACGATGCGAGAGTCTTACGATATTGGAAAAAAATGTAACAAATTTGTTGGATAAAGAGAGTGATAAACACATTGTTCATACAATGTTTAAAGATATTCAAGGAATGTTAGATTCATGGAAGACGGAATATAGAAGGTTAAAATTATTTAGTGAAGCGCAGGCTTACATAAAACCAAAATCTTTCGTGATTGGACGTGGATTAGTTTCCGATAAAGATGGAACCCTTGACCCTACAAATTTCTCCGGTCAATATGTTCCCATGAGCGAAATATTAAAAAGTTACTTGGAAATTCCTTCTGTACTTGAAACAATTTTAAATTATATCAACCGATTAGAAAAAAATGAGTCAAAATTTATTGAAAACATAATTCAAGGGAGTTTGTGGCGAAAAAAAATCAAGCCCAAATTTCTAGGTAAAGCAGTATTACCTCTTGAATTATATGCAGACGATTATGATCCAACGAAAGGTCTGAGTCCGAAAGCTGGAGTTAATAAGTTATATGGGATATATTATAGACTACCATGCATTCCTCCCGAATTCCAAGCCCAACTGGATAATATTTTTACCTCTGCCATTGTTTATTCCGAAGACAAATCGTTTGGCATATCTCATGTCTATCGTAAAACGTTAGAGGACTTGAGGATGTTGGAAAAAGAGGGAATTGAAGTTGAGCTAGTTGATAAAACTAAACGAAGGATTTATTTTGCTTTGATTATCGTCAATGGAGATAACGCGGCATTGAATGAGGTATTTTGCTTATGTGGTTCATTTTCTGCAAATTATTGGTGTAGGGCATGTCGTGCAGACAAAAAAATTGCACAAAAATTAACAGAAGTGGATCACAGTCTATTAAGGAATCGTGAGAACTATGCTTCAGATTTAGAAAAGGCGAGGCAAGATGGTTGTTTAGCGTTTGGAATTCGAGACGAATGCATTTTTCATGGATTAAAGTCATTCCATATGGCTGAAAATCTCTGTTTTGATTTAGAACATGATCAGGATGAGGGTGTCGATAAATATATAATGATTGTGGTAATTTCCAAATTGATAGAGAGAAAGAGATTTAATTATGAGGATTTGAATAATAGAATCGCAAACTTTGCTTACGGTTCAGCTGAGATCAGCAACAAGCCATCGTACATCTCTAGAATTCATATAAAAAACAAGTCTCTACACCTTTCTGCGAGTTAAATGCTTTGTCTAGTACGCTATTTCGGGTTGATGGTGGGAGACATGATAGATCCAGAGGAGGACAGAGATATTTGGCGATTATGGCAATTAACCGCTGAAGTAACCGGTATGCTCCGTGCTCCCTACGTCGATTTAGAAACACTCCCACTGCTGCAGAGTTTGATAGCTGAAAAAATCCAACTTTACATGGATTTGGTTCCAGATTCTGATCCTCCTCCGAAATTCCATTTCGAAACCCACATACCCGATGCGATTGAGAGCGTCGGACCCTTGGTACATTTACCTTGTTTGAAGTATGAGCGGAATAATAAACTTTTCAAAGGATACGTAAATGAAACCAATAATTATCGTAATCTCCCTCTTACTTTATTGAAACGTCACCAAATGAGATTCGCGTTCAAAATTTTTTCTAATCGAGGTCTAGAGAGAAAAATGATTTATGGCAAGATAAATAAAACGTTGATTCGTAATTTGGATAAGTATGACGAACTGAAATGCGTCATACCGAGAAGATTGAATGAGATCGATTTAATTAAATTCGTGCAAATCGGAGGCACTAGATTCAATATCAACATGGTACTTACTCTCACGCTGTCTAATGATCTTCCTGTATTCGGAAAAATAGCCTACATTTTACTTGATCCAAAAGATTCTGAGAAATTATATTTTATTGGTAAAAAAATACGAGCAAAACAATTTAATGAGTTCTATCAGGCCTATGAAGTGATCGAATCATCACATTGGTTTTTTATTCCTTATGAGCAGCTATTTTCTTTTTATCCCACTCATTTGAGACCTGGTCGTGATGGAAAACAGTTTGTCACTCATCGGTATAGTTTTTAAGATTTATTATAAATTAATTACTCCATTTCGATGGTTCCTACAGCTCATTAGTTATTAAAATGTTTTAAACCGACATATTGTTTTGATTATTATATGTTTATTCCCCAGTTCCATTCTTTCGAAATATTCTCTTAAATTACGAAACTCATTGCTCTAGATTTAAGAAAAAATTCCTTAAATTCAGTGGTTTTTTCACTTAAATCTAGTGAGTTTGAAACACTTGAATTCTGTGCTTTGGAACCTGCATTCTAGAATGAATTTCACTCAAAATAAGTGGAAAATCCCTTATTTTAAGGAAAATGACATTGAGGAATGAATGTCACTTAAAATAAGAGATTCTCCCTTAATCTAAGAAATCTTTTCTCTCTGTGATCAATCTTCCCTTCCAAGATTCTCTAACAATCTTGGTCACGTTCCGCATCACTGTGCAAAGAAAAAACGAGGATAGAAACGGTAGTTGAGATCGAGTGATTACAGAGGAGATTCGTGTTGGAAATTTGTTCAAATTTAAGGATAGCCTCTTCAAAGTAAAAAACTCATGATTCATTGCAAGGTACGCAAAATTTCCATATTCTCTAACTGCAATGAGATCGTTTTTTTCATGCATGAGATTCCCAAAAATTGTCCATGACAATTGTTTTGAGTTTTCACATATTCGCAAATATTTTATAAAATCTCATTTTTTCTCCAGTTTCTATTAAATAAACTGGAGAAATAATCAATTTCGATTTTTAAGGGAACTAATCCTCGTTAAAACTTCATGCTCTCTCCTAACATTCATAACTTCGCGAAAACCCCATAATACCTGAAACACCCCTCTTACAACCTCAAATTCCCCGCAAAAACCCCACCTTCCTCTCTAACTTCAGTGTAACCCTTTTATCCCATTTTTACACCAGAACTTCTCATCAGATGATTATCGTATGATTCCCAGCACCACGGGAGGCACTAGGAATGTACCGTAACCTCATCCTCCTCAACCCCCTCCCTCCCACCTACCTCTCTACCTCGCAACTATTCCCATTACTGATTTTATCGTCCTTCGGCGATATGCCAAGAAGTCATGAATATCCTTGCCACAAACGAATAGGTCACCCTCAAACTATTCACTGATATATTCAACGTTTTCCAAAATCTATATGAAATAAAAAAAAATGAATCAACGTATCGATGATCTCCCGTGGAATTCACCGCAGTGGATTATATGGTGTGGACTATGTGATGTATAAAATACAGTGCGCAGAATAATGTAGGCCAAGAGGACACAGAGAGAGCCGGTTGTCGGCCATTAGACCCAAATAATATTTCTCTCGGGGAAATGAAAATGGGAACGAGGAAACCTCCGGTGAACCATCGCAGTGTAGAAAGGGGGGAGGGGAAGGTGGGGGTGGACTGCAGGGTGAATGAGAACGGGAAGTGGTTGCGTCTGCAGTAGTTGTTACCTGGGGCTGAATTATCACCGTTATTTTTATCCACCCGAGTTACGACTTTAAACATCAGCAAAAATGAGCAAATGCTGGATCAGTGGTGTCACGTGGGTGCAGTCAGACGAAGTACATTTGGGTGATGGGAGATCAGACGGGGTTTTCGTAATTTGTGTGGTTGAGGATGAAATCGAAGATAGTTTCTTGCAAATAGGAGAGGCCTTCGGATGTTGTAATACAGGGGAATTTAAGCGTTTTAACCCATTGAACAGCATGATGATACCTCAATCTACGTCATTTTGTGTTAGTGTATGTGCGCAACTGGGCCTTTCGAGTGCCCGTCAAAGTCTCCAACGGCAATGTCCTCCAATTTTTTGACATCTGGAGTAACTTCAGATGTTTTCAAAACAAAAGAGGGATATTTTATGATATTTATGGTAGATCATTTGAATTTATTGAGAACAAATTTTTTAGTTTTTCAATTTGTTTAGAATTTCTGCCAAGACTTGAAAATCATTCAGAAATTTCTGAGACATTCTCCAGAGTTTCTCTGTGTCAAAAATTTCTATAGAAACTTAAAATTTATTTTTTTTTTTATTAAAAAAATGTCTGGATATTCTTGCAAGACCTCAAAATAATTAAAAAAATATCTAAACAAGCTCCAGAGTTTCTGTGTATTTTGAAATTCTCTCGAGACTTTTTTTTATTTATTTTTTTTATTTCATTCTCTTGAGACTTGAAATTTATTTTTTAACTTATTTATAATTTTTTACTTAAAATCACGAAAAGACTACTTTCACTTGAAGTAAAAATTACTCATAGTCATGTAATTTTTCCCCACACTTCAAGGTTGCCCCACGATTACGGAACTGACTCGGAATTTTTACTGAATTTTTTTCTCCGTGTACTCGAGAGTTTCTCTGTGTCCAAAATTTCTCTAGAGAATTAAAATTTATTTTTTTTGATTAGAAAGATGTCCCAATATTCTCCCAAGACTAAAAAAATGAGTGCGTAGAAACTACCCACGGCAGAAGTGAAACTTCCCGAGTTTTGAGGATGTTTATAATAAACCCACAAGTATTAAAAAATAAATTGATTTTTTTTTTTTTGATAAAGAAGTTATAGTTCCTTCATGTTGATAAAAAATTTAACCCACCAACCCAAGTTTATTATTGATAAATAAAATAGCCAAAATGCATCGAATGCATACGTTAACATGGGATTATATGGGGTTGCATTCTTTGAATAACTCGATTATTTGCCTGGATCCCCAAAATTTTTCTTTGGCCATTGGATTTGGTATATTATTCCGCATTAATGTCTATTTTTTTCTATTTTTAGAGTCTTTTAGTAGGTGAATTATCAATTTGGCAATGAATCCCATAAGAGCCCGTGTATAAGAAAAAATTTGTTTATTTTATTTTGTCAAAGGTATTGCGACTAATTTTTTTTTATCAGCAGAAAATTTGGTTTTTCAGGTTCCTTCATCAGCAAAAAAAATCGGAATTTTTCTTGACCATGAAAAAATTCGTTTTCCATAAACATTATAAACATCCTTAAATGTAAATAGCGCGCCGACTTACTCTACCACCGAGCGAGGAGTATAAGGAGTGGGGCAGACAGCCAGTGCTCTCTCCCTTACTCGCCCCCTCTACCTGAACCCATTCCCCTCTCAGCGTTTCACCTGAACCCATTCCCCTCTCAGCGTTTCACTATTTTTGTGACCTACGGCGCGCCTAGTTGTCAACTTACCCTACTGGGCCTAAAGAAGTTTCACCTCAAAAAAAATTGGAAAAATATCTAGACAACTCGAGAGTTCTTATGTATCTTGAATTTCTCTCGAGACTTGAAATTTATCTTTTGAAAGTAAAAAAAATTGTCCGCACTTCCTCCCTAGATTTAGAAATGACTTTTAATAAAATGATTAAATGACAAAAAAATTAAAAATTAAAAACCCCCGACGTTGGAATTGTAAAAAGAACAATAATTGAATATTGAATATTGGAAAAGGAAAAAATAAAAAATCATGAAATAGAAAGAATGAAAAGCAGACAGCAGTCGGGGGGACACCACGGTTTTCATGACTTTATGTGCCCTCCGACTGCTGTCTGCTTTTCATTCTTTCTATTTCATGATTTTTTATTTTTCCCTTTTCCAATATTCAATATTCAATTATTGTTCTTTTTACAATTCCAACGTCGGGGGTTTTTAATTTTTAATTTTTTTGTCATTTAATCATTTTATTTCTGTCTTTTTATAGGTTTATCAAGTACTCTGTAGTAGTTTGAATCTTAAGATGAATATCAATTTTAAGGCAGTCTTTGATTTGAAATTTTCATCAATATTTATTCCTTATTATATACTAGTTTGTTTCAAGGGGGAAGTTCAATCTTTAATATTCAGTTGTCACATTTGGAATTTTCATTCCCTTGTTTTTCAATTGTGAACTCGATTATTCATTCCATTATCCACCAATGTCTCCGACTGCAAATATTCGAATTCTAAATTTTGCGCGCGTAAATTTTAATGAAGCGAACCCGTCGGTAATGTCACCTACCACGTTCAGTGACAGCCGATATGATCCGTTGAAAAGTGGAGCAGGTGGCGCCAGTTATATGAATCATATGCAAATTTTTCTTTATTTTCATTTGCGGTTATGTGCGGTCGAAACCTCGTAAATCACTGGCAATCTGGATAATTAAATTAAAAATAGAAAAAACATCTTTTCCGACGAGAATGAAGTGAGTTGATTTTTTTTTTTTTAATGAAAACCGTCCAAATGCATACTACCAACGCATGTTTATCTTTCGCCCCTAGGGATATTCCAACCTATCTAGTTATTTCTAAAAAATCATTTTTTCTTTTCCATTTAGTTACAAAAGAGTGACAGGAATGATCCTTGAGCGATTATCTTCATTTTATGCCTAAAAACATAATTAACAGCATATTTATAGAGAAGTGAGGGCTGGAATAACGCACAAAAACATAGCCCTGCTTTCAGTCAAACGCATATACCCCTCTGGCGGTGCCGTCGGGGGTAAAAATACGAGAGAGTTTCTATATGTCTTGTCATGTTTGGAATTTATTAAAAAATTAACTCGATAAAAGGAATTTATTTTTCAATAAGTCGGACTTATTTGTTGTCCACCGGATGTCAGTTGCTGTCGAAGCAGCTTGAGTTACCTGGCAAGAATATCATCGTTGCCCTTGAAAATTGCTAAAACCGCGCATCCATCAAGAAAATGCATGACATTCTCGCTCGCAAAGTTCTTTTTTTCAAAATTCTACTTCAGTCTCGTCTTAGATGTTAACTCAGGCACATCAAGTAGTTGAACTCCTTGGGTTGTCACGCGTTCGAAACTTCAGAGTCAGATGAACCTGCATGACGTACAAGTGATAAAATAACCCGAGTAACTCCAAAATCGAAAACAATTACGCCTACCTTCGTAGTTTTAATTTTGGCGCAACCGGTCGATGAAATGCGAATTTCTCATTACGTGTTGTGAATCTAAAAAGTGTAAGAACACACTTAACATTCTAAACAAAACCCATAGACTCATAAGTTATATAAAATTATAGTGAACTAAGTAAAACAAACTCTATAATAACATTTTAAGTGAAATTCCTGTAAAATTCAGCATCATCATTCATTGTATCATCGAATCACATATTTTTCTGAGTAACTGATCTGGATTGTTTCATGTATTGGTTCGTACAAAATTTATAGATGACCTCTTTATTTTGGCCTCTGTACTTCTTCTTCATCTGATGAAAATTGATAAATCAATTATTTTCGCTTCGTTCAAATTCTCTCTCTCACTCGGTTTCTTTTTCATGTTATCAAGAATCTTTTAGTATTAGCAATAAACTGGACATTGACGTTATTCAAATTTCCTTCCTTCATATTTCGTTTCCCGATTTCTTTATTATTATTATCATTATAAAATACTCAAATTGACCTCATTGAAGTCTGAATGATCAATGCAGATGCGCCTAGCGCTTCAAAGGGTAAGAATCTACTAAACAAAAATATTTTTTTAATCCGATAGTAAGAGAATTAATTATGACTTATTTAATATTTAATTAAATTAGACATAAAGATTTTCCTGTTATCACAGTCTGAAACTTCTCTCGAGACTTGAGAATTATTTTTTACCGGTAAAAAAATTTTCCAATTTTCTTCCGAGACTCAAACAAATTGTAAAAATATCTAGACAAGCTCGAGAGTTTCTGTGTATCTTGAATTTCTTTCGAGATTTGAAATTTATTTTTTTTTAATTAAAAAAAAAATTGTCCGAACTTTTTTTCTAGACTTAGAAATAACTTTAAAAATACCTAGAGATGCTTGAGACCCTCTATGTGTCTGAAACTGCTCTTGAGACTCATGAAAATTGTCTCAATTTTCTCCCAAGACCTGAAAAATAAATGTGAAAATATCTGGACAAACTCGAGAGTTTCTGTGTATCTAAAAATTCTCTCGAGACTTGAAAATTATTTTTTAAAAGTAGAAAATATATAAATTTTCTTCCAAGACTTAGTAATAATTTCAAAACTATCAAGCATGTCTAGGTATTTTTAAAGTTTTTTCTAAGTCGAGGGAGAAAGTTCAGAAAATTTTTTCTACTTTCAAAAAGTAAATTTCAAGTCTCAAGAGAAATTCAAGATACATAAAAATTCTCGAACTTGTCTAGATATTTTTATAATTTTTTTTGAGTCTTGGGAGAACATTTTGGGACATTTTTTTCATTAAAAAAAAATAAATTTTAATCCTCTAGATAAATTTCGGACACAGAGAAACTCTGGAGCATGTCTCAGAAATTTCTGAATGATTTTCAAGTCTGGGTAGAAATTCTAAACAAATTAAAAAACTAAAAAATTTGTTCTCAATAAATTCGAATGATCTGCCATAAATATTATAAAATATCCCTCTTTTGTTCTGAAAACATCTGAAGTTGCTCCAGATGTCAAAAAATTGGAGGACATTGCCATTGGAAACTTTGACGGGCACTCGCAAATTCTCCATAGAGTGCCTCAATCTAGGGGTGCCATCCAGGATTAGTCAAACAAAGTAGATTCGGGCATTATTTAACAGGCAAAGGTTGAATCACTTGGAAAAATCATACGAGTGAGGTAGTTTCAACCGATAGTAGTTGAACAAAGTAGATTTTTTGCAACACCTGCCGTAAAAATTCACTTTTCGGGTCAGTTTTGCGTGCGTAAAGTGTTTGTTTTCCGCACCACGTGCGTAAAATTCAAAGGCCGTATGTAAAGTGAATCTCGTGCGTAAAACTTTGTTTTACGCACTCGAATTTCACTTTACGCACGATTTTGAATTTTACGCACTCCGTGCACAAAATGAACACTTTGCACTCCAAATTGCCCCTAAAAGGAAACTTTGGCAGGTATTACAAAAAATAGTATGTGTAACGCGTGCGTACAAAAAAGTTTCACTTTACGCACTAGTTACACAATGTACTATTCACATTCTAGATCAGATGCTAGATTTCCTGCTCCAAATAATTGTCGAATTCTTCATGAATTTTGAATGAATGAAAATTACATAATTACCCGAGAAATTAAACTAAAAAATTGAGTTCTTCCATTTCCCTTACAACACCCAACATTATGGCTTACATTATTATTCCCGCATTAAATGTGCAAAAAAAATTCCCACTAGGTATCCAGTTACCTTTCTTGACTTCCCGAGTTTGTACCCACTACTGAAATCAGATACGCAATTAGTGTACACACTCCGTAAAATAAAATTCAGAGATTCAATTGCACATTAGGTATTCTTTTTTTTCATAAAAATTAGATATTCGTTTTAATTTTGTTTATTTTCATCAGTCACTCAATTTGTCTTTGTGGGTCAATGCCGTGTATTCACGAATATGATTGCACAATTTTAATTAACTTCATGAACTTTTCCGCGTCTAATTTTCATCATTCCTCTTTTCCTCTCACCCCTCCTCACTTTCCACTATTTTTAATTATATTATTTTTCTGTACGCGCAGGACTCACCTGCGTAAACAAACATATGAGCATAGATTGTTAGAGTCTTCTTGATCTCTCTTTCTCCATGTACATGATGTTTTCATGATGAAGGTAAAGCGTGCATATTGCATATATCTAAGTGGGGGTAGAGAGTGGGAGTGGGTAGACAAATGGGTAGGAGGAGCGAGTCTCTCGACACTCGCGTTTTGCCAGAGAATCGGAAGAGGCCTCGTCAGCTCAGCAGTTGCTCCCTCATATACACACGCGCATATGCATTACATTTTCCCAAATACTGGAGAGCGGTTTATGCCACATACTGGTTGTATGCCTTATGGAAATCCCCTGTGTGGCGCTTCCACGGTAGGTGCACGTTAACCGCAGAATTAATTAGTGCATTAATTAACAATTTGCTTTTAACCCCAACAAAGTCATATCGAGTCATGGGCACAAACTCAAGTGGCAAAGCCTTTTCCCCAGCATCATAAACGTTTGATCATTCTATTCAAACGTCTTTGATCGGGTGCTTGTTAATTTTGAAATATAATCAATGGTTCCAAAAGCTCTCTCAGAAACCTTTGAATGGATTTCAACGACTTCGAAAACAGAAGTTATAGAACATTCCGTGTGATGAATTTGAAACTTCCGAAAAATGAGATTTCGAGATAGGAGAGGAAGGGGCGGAGGGAAGAGAAACGATGCGAATTCTCGACAGGTTTTGGAAGATTACACTGTTGGGGGTTATCAATAATTTTTCCCAAGCATCTACTATTTTTTACGTTTAGGAATTCTCATAAATGGAGAAAAAAAATAAAAAATAACAATTAAATAAATGTGAGGAAGGAAAAAAATGTTTTATGTTCCAATTTTATTTTTTGAGAATTGCTATGGGCTATGAAAAAATATATTGTGCTCTGAATTCACGAGCTGTATCGTGTAACGCTCGATGCCCTCGAACCTCCGACGCTTTTCTTGCTCCAAATATCCCGGGGTTTTATAGTTTTTTTCTGAGAACCATTGAAAAGGCATATGGCTTTCATTGATTTGATGAAGAAAGAAGTTAATCGGGTCTACATCGCAGGTTTGTGCTCCGGTACTTATTTACTCTCGATAATATCAATTCTTTTTTCGCCAACAATTCATCATCCCATTCCTTCAATCATTGCTATGAAGAAGACTATTATGGGGATTAAAACTGGATATTGAAAGATTAATAGTACATTGTGTTATTAGGGCGATAGGCGGCGGTTTTCGAGGAGTGTGAAGTTTCCAGCACGAGGCGTGGTATAGTCGGAGACGAGGGCCGCCGAAGGCGAAGCCTTCCCCCCCCCCCCCCACTCTCTAAAAAAAAATATCAAAAGAAAAAAATCCGAAATTCAAAATTAATAATGAGGAAAATGATGAAAAGAGAGCCAATAAAAAAAGAATACGTCGAAAGAAAGGTGAATAAAGTCAACAGGTTTTGCCAGTGTTTTCGTACTGGAGAACGCAAGTAAAAATAATTTCCTTTCATAGTAGTATCGAGTGATGACAAAAAATCAAATGAATTCCATCGATTCCGAATACCTCAATCTGCTACACTCTTCTTTTTCTCACCCCTTCCTTTCCATCTTCTAGAAGGTCCTATTTTCTTTCATTCGTATCAAGTGGTGAAACCTAGAAACTTCATCGTCCGTGATTTCTCCAGCTATACTACATTTCTCGCAATGGTGAATGATTGCAATTGGCTGTGTGGGTAGGGGAGAGGGTTTGAAACCCTCTCAAAAGGGTTTTTGGTACAATGAAGTGGCCCCTACCTCCTGAGGATTTGAGATTTTTTGGAGGACTAGAGGAAGAGCATGTGAGAGAGATACAGCAGTAGATGAAGAAGAGAAAAAAAGTCAAAGTCTGGGATGCAATGGGGGAAAGAGCTTTAATGGTTCGAAACTCCGGGTGGATTCGAGATATAGGCAGGGAGTTTTTATCCGCTCCAGTGGTTCAGTAATTCGCAATTGCCTTTCTTCCTTTCTCCCTTCTACCATTACATTCTCACCAGCCATTTCTTCCTTTCCCCTCATTTTTTCATCCTCGTACTTCTTTTACTCTCCCCCTCACCCCATTCCCTCCACCCGTTCTTTCTCTTCATTTTTTTACCCGCTTAATTTGTCGCCTCTAATCCGAACGGCAAACGACCCTCGACCCATTGAATTTTCGTTGCTGAGAAGGAGCTATTCCGACGCCTATTCCCTATCCTCCGTTCACTAAAGGTAGAAGTTATAAATTATCATATTTCACATCGTCGCTTTTTTATTCTACTTTAACTTATGTTCACTGTTGGACTTTAATCATAAGGAAGAGAGAGAGGGGTGAGAGATGAATGTAAGAAAATTTCACGCAAAAGAAATGTCGGATTTCAGAATTGGATATTTTATTGAAGGAGATGGAACCATTTTAATGGGGAATTGCGGAACAATCATGGTTCTGTCATTATCATTATTGCGCTGGCATCGAGTATCCTTCATTCATATGAGGCAGTGGAATGGTCAACGAATTGCGAGGGAGGGTTCGGGGATGAGGGATGTAGTGGACTTGGAATCACAGTGAATGAGATGATTATCTTCTCTGCATTATTGATCAAATGTTGAAGGCTATATGCCAACATTATTGTCAAAGGCAGGACAGCATTAGGGTAAAATTATTAATTGTTGAAGCTGAGTCGTTTGAATAGGCTCGAAAATTATTCGGTAAATATTGACATCACAGAAACTTGAGTGAAAAAATATCATCAGTTGATTCATCGACAAAAACAACTTTTTGAATAAATGAAGAAAAACACGAGGTATGACGGCTGATACCAGGCGGGAATCGAACCCAAAACCTTCGAGCGAATCTTTGAATTATGAGGCATCACGTATGAATGGATTGACTGGAAAATTGGCCATTAAAACATACACAGGGGTAACTCATCACTAACGCTATCTTGGAATTTTCATGTCTCCCCTCATACCGTATCCTTTGTTTGTTGCTAATGCAGATGCAGGGAATAGTGTACATTTCTTGGTGTAAGTGAAATTTTGAAAAAAAAAAAACGAAAACGAAGTTTTCTTTTAAAAAAACGCCAAGTAACCATTTTGATGCGTATTTGATTATCTTCTGGGCATTTGAAAAAAAAAAAACAAATGAAGTAAAAAGCGCCAAGTCAGATATGCTTACGAGAAAAAAATTAGTAGAGGCAGGACCAAGGTACTTGGCGCGGTTGACAAGATGAAGACGACGAGGCTCTCAGTAAGTAATGCTAAAATTGAATTGATCGAATGATGCTCAGCAGTGATTTTGACAATAGAAAAAAACCGCGCCAAGTCCCTTGGTCCTGCCTCTACTAATTTTTTTCTCGTAAGCATATCTGACTTGGCGCTTTTTACTTCATTTGTTTCTTTTTTCAAATGCCCAGAAGATAATCAAATACGCATCAAAATGATTACTTGGCGTTTTTTTAAAAGAAAACTTCGTTTTCGTTTTTTTTTCAAGATTTCAGTAGTTTTTTCAAAATGAGTCCATAAAGAGAATTCTTTCTTCCGTACTGCTCTTCGGCAAAGGGCGAATTATTACGAAAAAATGTTGCCTGGGCCGTCGTTATGAGGTTAGAAGATTTTTTACTCGTGGGGAGTTGGTGGGCCGCGCTGGAGAAAAAAATATTTTTTTTTTGTGTCATACGATTTTTGTGAATTTTCAAGAAGTCTGCGTTGTTTATTTTTGTATTTCCGTATAAATACTCATCGGAAAAATAAATCAATAGATTATGAGTTTTTGCAATAGTTTTATCATTTTCATTTTTTTAATTTAAAAAAATTATAATAAATTGTAATTTTGTATTCATTATTTTGCGATTATTTCGAGAACTAGTGGATTTACATGAAAATGTTAGGAAACCTTTTTTGTTTATAATTTTATTCTCTACAAAAAAGGTTTTTTGACATTTTTCTTTAAATTCAATTTTCGCTGAGATATTTGTAAAATAATAAATGAAAAACCCAACAAAAAATCTATAAAATGAATTAATCTTTATTACAATGACAAAAATACAAAATACAAAATTGAAAAATAGTTAGTCATCACTCATCTTCACTCCTCTCTCCCCTACAATCCTCGAAACTCTTAGAAAATATCAATTTTTCCTGAAAATCCATAAACCTATCAATAATTAATTTATCATCATCGAATCAAACTTAAACTAATTAATAACTAAACTACTGCGTATCAATGACTTTCTCAATGTGTCCCTTCAACGTCTGCAGTTGCCTGAGAGTCTCAGCATCCAACTGAGGTATATTAGAAATCCCTCCTGAGTGTGAATTTGATCTTCTATCACTCGATGCACCCGATTTTTGGACTCTCTGAGTCTGGAAGTCTGAATCCATTTTATGAAGAAGAGCTTTTGCTTGATGTTGATTATAAGTCTTTCATCAGCATGTCACTGTCCTCATGAGTGGAGAGGGGTGAGTTGCATTTACGAGGCTGCTTTGTACGGAGCATGTTGATGGTGTTGGTGGTGGTGATAATGAAGATGTTGATGAGGTTCTGGAAGATTTTTAAAGCAGTTAGATGGATTCCTTCAGTTTGGCGGGAGATTATCTGGAGAAAGAGGGGGGCTTAGGGGGACATAGAAGAGGACCTTTTTTGTAAGAAATTTTGTAGGCTACAAAAAAGGTCTTTTGAGATTTTTGGATTAAGTCATTCATTTAGGTGATAAATTGATAATTAAGTGAGAGTAATTTAGGAATTGATTCTTTTGGAGTTCTCTTTGGTTAATTATTGAATAATCTGGGAAACGTGAGGTTCTAGGAGAATTTATCAGAAGACATTTTTTGTGGGAAATTTTGTCAGCCTCAAAAAAGGTCTTTTGATATTTTCTCCTAAAATGAATAATTCCAGAGTTGAATGCATTATTGAGGAAGATTTCACGGTTGAGGTTAATTATTTTATGATTTGGATCAGTAATTAGTGATTTTTGAGTGGATTTACCTTCGAGTCGGCGTGAGAATGTGTCAATGGCTGGCGTTTGGTGTCATCCTTCATGCATTCGACATCTTTGAGGGCCAGATATTTTTTTTATCCAATTATTTAATAAATATAGTCGAGGATTATTCGATTGAGGCCAAGATATCTTCCTTATCCAATTATTTAATTGTTTAAATACACTCGAGGATTATTCAACGAGTGTTTACCTGTTTATTTTAAATAATAACCAATTATTTCTGAACAATTATTAAAATAAACCACTAATTAATGATTTTCTCTCTTAATTTTCGTCACTTTTGTAACGATTATTTGATAAACTGAGGATTTTAAGAGAAAATGTCAAGAGACCTTTTTTGTAGGAAATTTTATAATCTACAGGAAAGGTCTCTTGAAATTTTCGCTTCAGATGATCCATTACAGAGATAATTCGATTATTAATACAGTAGTTACCTTTTTGGATGGTATTTCAGCCTGTGAATGGCACGTAGAAATTCCAGTGATTTGTAAATCGATTCCTCTGGCTTACGTGTATCAATTCAAAGCACATATCCATCCTCTTAACCCATAGCAACTTCATGGGAATTTACTGAATTCTAGGCAACTGCTGTTGTATTATAACACTGTCACCGTTTGATTGACAAGTTGACAAGTAAATTACTTCTTCTTCTTCTTCGATTTTTATGGCACTGACTACGGTGTGTCTTGCGGCCGTAATAAATTACAACAACAAGGGAAAATAACCTCAATATCACTCGCCACTCAGCGCATGCGTAGCGCTGTATTTTCAACGCGAACATTTGGCTAATTCCACGCCACTACCAACTTGCAAACTTGATTCTGAGACGAAATAATCCCAATTGATTATTTTTGAGAAATCCGCGTTGTTTATTTTTGTATCTCCGTAAATACTCATTGGAAAAATATGATAATGCATCATAAATCAGAAATTGTTACTATGTGACCGTTGATAATTAATTTTATTAAAATATGATAATAATATTAATCGCAAGACGATAGGCGATTTGTATAATGAAAGTGACGTTAGTTTCCGCATAATCAGTGCCATTCTCATTTTATGGAGATATTATTATACGGAGGTAGTGGAGGGGGTAGTTGTCTCGTGTATAGATACGCGGTAGCTGTCGGCCAGTTTTATTTGAGTTGAGTCGAGCGGGAAATTTCAAAATGGTTACTTGGCCGATACGCTACCGCGTATCTCGATTCGTGAATTTCTTCTCTATCTCTTTCTCTTTGTCTTCTGAGAGAGGAACCGCTGTTGGGGGGGGGGGGGGGGGAAGGAGAGGAAATCTACGGCTTAAGCAGTCAATGGAGAGACCATATTTTGCGCTCACTGCTTCAGATAAACTCTTCGTGGGGGGTATGAACGGGTTAAGAAGAGGATTGGTGAAGGGTTGGAGATTGTAAAGGGAAGGGGAGGAAGTAGAAAATGTGGGAATATCATTCAAGATCAATTCTTTAATAGGATTAAGGTGGAATTCAATCGAGTGTAAGGTGATGGGGATGAGAGAGACGATTTAAAGAGCGGGGTAAGGAATATATCTTTTTTTTATGGGGATTTTCGAGAGGGGTGATTATCCCCGTGTTCATTGATGCATAAGTTTATTCTCAGTCGTTGACATAGTAGGAAATAGCTTTTTTGTTGTTTGTTGTTGGAATTTATTCCAGTCAATTTTTTGTTGGATCATTCAGTTGTGCTTAGGGGATTGTTCAGTTTCAACGTATCTTTTTGAGTCTTCTATTGGGGATGGATAGGTGCAAATGGGGGGAAGGATTCGTTCATTTGCAATATTATTGAATTTCTATGATATGATCCATCGAAACCAAAAACTTTCACTCATCTCTGAAATGAGATTTCTTTGCTACTGGATTCTTCAATTCCGATGTATCCGAATCATCCCGGTGCTCTAATTGCCCGAGTAATTCCAAAGATTTCCTCAAAGAACTCGATCCACCTCCATCAAATCGATGTGTTCAACCGATAGAACGTAATATCGTGAGTAAATATAAGTCGGAGATAGATCCGGAAGCGAGTGCAAGTATACCGAGGACGCTGAATCCTCTCGTTCGAGTTATTGAGTTTCAGGAATCTATTTAACATCGTCAGGGTGCTTTACCAGGCGAGATGCCAGAGGGTATGCGGAGCGAGAATGGATGGGGGAGCGAGCAAGAGGAGGTGAATGAAAGTGGGAGAGAGGGAGAGGTGTCTTGGTGAGGTTTTGTCAGCCAGTGGTTCACCGTTGTGGTGCACGCTATCCATCTTCTCCGACTCTAGACCCGAAGAATCCGCACACACCCGCAGATGGAGGGGGGTAAAACACCATTCGAAACCTCCTTGATGAATACTCGGCTCAGTGCAAACTCGCTGCATACTAACCGAGTGCTGTTACCTTTAAAAAATTTTACTCCGTTGCTTATTCCCCTTTTTTTCACCTGTCCTTTATACAGAGAATGTTTCACATCTGATATTGGACATGCTCAGAGGAATACAAATTTTTTTTACAAGGGGTACCTTATATTTTAGGAGTTCTCTTTTAGTGATCAGTTGAAATGGTTCTGGATCTGAGCGCCGGGAGGAGATGAGTTGAAATAGTAGATTATGTTACAAGGGCCGATAAGTATTTTTGCGACAAATATGTCATAGGCGCGGATTATGATCTCATTTATCGTAAAAATACTTATCGGGCCGTGTAACATACGCTATTTTATGTTACGAGGCCCGTCCAACTGAGTTCTGAGAAGCTCGAGGGCGATAGGTAGCAGTTAGCGGCCCTAGGGCTGCTACCTATCGCCCTCGGGATTATGACATATTTGTCGCAAAAATACTTATCGGCCCTTGTAACATAATCTACTATTTCGTCACTCAGGCCTGATAAGTGGCACCTATCGCCCTGTTTTACGGGCGATAGGTAGCGGTTTCCTGCCCTGGTAGAGGAGGCATGATAACTAACAGTTAACGGCCCTAGGGCCGATAAAGCGCTACATGAAGTAAGGCAATAGTCCCCACTCTTCGAAGTGTATAGTCTAGTAAGGCGTACAGCGCCGATGACGGCCTTGTCGGTAACCCAACCACCGGAGACAGTAGTGTGGAAAGGACAAGACGCTATTTCGGTGAATTTCGTGAGTCTAAATCGGTACTTTTCATTTAATGAGAAAATTCAGTCAAAATTTAAGAAAAAACACAAAAAATGGCCACTATTATACCAGATAGTGATGAGGAAGTCTTTAGTAACGATAGTGAGAACTCGCTTTCCAGTGTATCAGCAAATGTCCACTCTCTGGAATGCCAGAATATTCCTGAACATGAGCATAACCTCACAGATGAACCATACATTCCTCAGGATGTACTAGATTATGCTAACGAAGCAGATGATCTCTTCCTCCCACCAACATCGAAGGAAATATATGACAGGACGTATAATAAATTCAAGGATTTTCTAAAAAAGAAAAACATTCAAGTAATCAATGAAGTCGTCATGAAGGGTTATTTCAATATGTTGGCAAGGCCAAAACAACCAGATCCAACGAAACCTAAGATACCTTAAATGGCACTTAAATCATTATGGTCCATTTTTTCAATGCTAAAGAGAACTTTATCAGCTTACGACAAAATTGACATGGATAATTTCACACAACTAAAAACTTTCTTGTCAATGAACGAAAAACAATCTGAGCACGTTGTGGACAAAGCCAAAACCTTCACTGAAGAGCAGATCATGGAATTTTTGGAAAAAGCACCCGATAGAGATTATCTGGTAGCAAAGGTAAATAATCACATAGTCAAGTGGCGAATCGTGACGATTCAATTATTCCTATCTTGTGAAATATTGTAATATCTTGATATTGTCTGATTCAAGGCAAAAATGTCAGAAGTAATTTTCGAAAAAAAATCTTCAGCTGTAAAAAAAAATCTTCTGACATTTCCCCCTGAAATTAATATTTTTCAAGATAAATAAACAATTAACAAGAATATTAAGACTGCCCCAAAATTTATAATTAATGAAAAATTTAACTAATTTTATTATTTGTAGGTGGCATTAATCGTCAGAACTCATGGGTTGTGCACGAGGAAGGAGCTGTGGACATTAACACCTGAGGATATCGAAGATCATGGGACTTGCCTTTGTTTTCTCTTGACCAATACAAAAAATGGTGAAGATCGAGATTTCACAGTCACTGGAAAGTTTTGTGAAACTATCAAGAAATATATGGCTCTGAGACCAGCAGATTACAAGGTCAAGCCAAACTTCTTCTTGAAGTATACCAAAGGCATATGCCATCGAGAAGTAATAGGCAAAAATATACTGGCAGCTCTCCCCAAAGAAATTTCCTCATATTTGGGTCTTAAAGACCCCAAAAAATACAAGGGACATTCATTCAGGCGTACAGGCACCACTGTTGCAGCTGAAGGATATATAGATCACAGTCGAGCCCAAAAGAACAAAACTGCCTCAAAAATAGGTAATGCTATCACCAGAAAAACTCCCCCCTCTTCCACCATCACTAGAAATGTTTCGTTGAGTCCACCAACTCCATCAAGGACAGATTTGTCACGTGCATCAACTTCAAGGCAAGGAACACCACCTCCAACTCTAAAAAAATGAAAGTCGATACACAACGACATCCCCCAGCTTCAACATTAACTTCTCGTGATAACAAAGTACCACGAGAAAACGATGATCTAAACATTCCAACCAACCCCAATCAAATCATTAATCTTTACATCCAAAACTGCACAGGTTTCAATTTCTTTGGGGCTTATGACAAAGAGAATCGTTATTAAACATTGGGGATTTCTTATGTGACGTCCGTCTAAAAATCCACTTCATGAATTTTTCCTTTCCAAAATAATTTAATATCGTGAAATATCTAACTGCGCAAAACATAAAATTTTCCTTTCGGGGAACCAAAAATTTCATTTCTCACGCCTAAATTCTGGGTCATAAATCTTTCAAGAAAGTTTTTCAACCGATTTCTACCAAAAAAAAAAAAAATCACTTCGCAGACATGTGTCGGGGCCTTGCTGCGCCAAACGCTCAAGTCCCTCTCACAGTCTGTCTCACTCATTTTACGACCTCAAGGCGTCAACGGTACTCTTATGGGGTAAATCTATATAAAAAAAAATAGACCCAAGATACAAACACATTTCTTTCTCAGATATTCTCCAGGAATTCGGCTATTCTCTGAGGGTTGGACCACACACTTGAAGAAGAGAAATTTAACGTCTAAATGGAGACAAAGGGACACTTTCGTGTTCCCTCTTGTTTAAAATCTTGAAATGAAAATAAATATTACTTTCACATATTTGGAAATATTCCAACTTAAATTCTTGTTTAGTAAACTCAAAATTAAAATTTAAATAATCCGATCCATACCTTTTGAGAACAGTCAAGTTCAATTAATAAATTCGATAATTTAATTAAATAATTAATCAGTTGATATTTGATAAGTAAAACAAATTCAAGAGATGACACCAATAAATTAAGTAAGAAATATTTAATTAAATTAAAACCTTTGATATTTAAAAATCCAAAAATTGAAAATCTAACTCATCCAACAATGTAATAATTATCTTATTGAAAGGATTGAATACACGTAAGATTTATTTATAAATAATTTATAAATTATTAATTGAAAATCTAGGATAAAACTAAAAGTTTGTGGCGGGAAATATATAAGTCCCAAAGCAATTCTTATTGGCAGTTGGGGGTGGAAAAGTCCACACCCCAACATCTCGAGAAAACTCAATGTGGAAGGGATGGAGTTTAACCCTGAAGCATGGGACTAGTGGGTTTGGAGAGGGAAATCTGGACCAAAGGTCATGCCTTATTGGTCCCCGAATTTTCCCTCCAAGTTTCCTGAGGTCACACCCTCAGGAGAAGCATAAAAACTGTTTGCACTTCAATTTTCGGTCAGCATTTCCGCGTACGTTTAGAACGTTCTTAGAAACTCTTTTCGTTTTCGATTTTCACTTAGTAAGATTTTCGTGATCTTACTTTCGGTTGGTAAGTCTTTCACGACTTATTTGATTTTATTTTATTCCAATATTTGGTGTAAAATTAGTTGTAAATTCATTTTGAATTATATAATTTCAATTTACGTAATTATTTAGCTTCATTTAAAATCAGTGCGGCAAATTTTAGATAAATTAATTAGTTAAGTATTTCGTTTAAATTAATTGTGTACTAAAAAGGATTATTTTTTTTTGTCACGTGAGTTCATGGTTAGTTCGGAGACTGCCAAACTTAACCATTCAATTATCTATTTTTTGTTTATTTAAAATATAGACTCGCAGGAGTTCATTTAAAAATTGAAATTCAAATTAATCTTTTATTTCCATCACCTTGTACCTTAACTAGAATTATTCCCGTCCAAGCTAGTCGGTGAAAGAGACCAGGCTAAAAAGGGAGCGAGTTTGACTAATGGGTTAAAATCGTCTTATTCACATTTCTCATTATATTAATTTTTGTCGTATACATTTTGGGAAAAATTTAAAATTCATGTATTAAAATCTTTTATGATCATCACTTGTTTTTTTTTTGTCACTGTTATGGTCAAGTTACCCATTATTGACATAACATTTACTTTGAAAAAAAACTTTTCTAACTTCATTTTCTAAGATTAATTTCAAAGATAATATCTAGTGATTAAAAATAATATTTTCACTAAAAATGTAACGAGAAGATTGATGAAAACATCGCTATAGTTATTCTTTAGTTTATTGTTATCTTGGAAAAATCTTACAGATTTATATTCATGTTAAATTAGAAACATAAGTATGTTGATAGAATAAGATATATTATTGGAGAAGATAACTTGCAAAATGCAAACGTTTATGTTTTTTCATCACGTTGTGCCAAAAAGTGACTTTTCAGGCACGCTTCGCTTCGCTTCGCATGCCTCAAAAGTCCCTTTTTAACACATTGTGATGAAAAATGTTGTTCGATACTCGTGGGGAAAGTGTTTTTTGACTTGTAGGATTATATCACTCGCCTTCGGCTCGTGCTATAAACCTCCTACAAGTCAAAAAGCACTTTTCCGCACTTGTATCGAAATATACTATTTCTTCAGTTCAAAATATGAAAGAACAAAGATTATACGTTATTTCTTATTTCTTTTTTATCTATTAAAGCCTAAATTTATCCAAAGAATTGCTAAAATGGAAAAGAATGTGAAGTATTCTCAAATATCATAAAAATTCATAAAAATGTAGTGCAAAAAGGTATTGAAATAAAGAAAAACTCATTCCTCACGAGATTATTTTCAAATTATTCAGTAATCCATACAACTTAATCATCGAATCTTTGAAGATGAAAACAATTAAGATTATAACTCTCAACATCATCCAACTCAAGAAAATTCACGATTGCTAAAGGCATTCCCTTCAGAGTAGACTCTTTCATTTTCTGCCTAAAATATTGTCCTTGTGCATACTCGACATAGAAATAGTCATGAAGAATTCCAATGGGTCGTAGAGCGCAATATCGTCTAATCACTGCAGCCCAATCTCCTTCAATTTTGAAACTTCTCTCCCTGAGGAATTTAGGATGATTGTAGATAATGTTGATGGTATCACCATTATCTCTGAAATCTCTCAGCTTTAAATCCCTAATTTTTCTTTGTCTCATTGAATCCTCCGCTTCAATTATAAACCCAACCTCAAAAAAAAGAAAATCACCACAGAACCGATGAGAATACAGTATATTCGTAATTTCACAAGAGAAATATTTGTCGCATAATATTTACCTTTGTTGCGAGAAACGCATCATCTGGAGCTAATCTCACAAATGTTTGAAAATCATTCAATTTGATGTATCTTATTTTAGATTGGCAACATTCACACGATATGAGAGTAGAATGTAATGTCTATATGAATGAGTACGCATGTGCAAGATACAATTGCATTATAAACTATAGTCACTAACCGTCATTCACGCATTTTTGCTTCCGGATGGAAGCCTTGTAATCGTTCCATTTTCACATTTTCTAATTATGGCTGAAAATGATGTAGAATGATCTGAAACGTAAAAATACGAAGTTTGGAGCCAATGTCCGTATGTGCAGGTGTCCACTCGGTGGTCACTTTTTCGTAAATTTAACAATTAAGTAGGAAAATCATTCCCAAAAAATCTGAAATGTTGATTAATTGTTGGTATTAGTTGAAGCTAGTTCTGTGCCAAATTTCAGCTTGATCGGTCAAGTGGTTTTTGAGAAATAGTGATTTGTTTGTAAATCTTTTGACGTCAATATCTCAAAAACGACTGCACCGATTTTATTTATTTTTTTTTCAAAATCTTCGTCTCGATATTATCTATCTCAATCAACCAAAATATGTATACCCGTCGATACAAAGTTTTTGAGATATGGCTACTTTTTTGTTTTTCACCGAAAATAATTGTAATTGCTCTAACTTTCGAAGAAATAAAAATATCAACTTGAAATTTGACATGAAGGTGACTCTTATGATTGTCATGTTTGGTATTGAAAATCAGCTCAATCGGACAATTAGTTCCGGAGTTATTCAATTTTGTATATAAATCTAATTTATTCGATATCTCGAAAACGACTGCACCGATTTGATTTCTTTTTTTTTCAAAATCTCCGTCTCGATATTATCTATCTCAATCAACCAAAATATATATACCCGTCGATACAAAGTTTTTGAGCTATGGCCACTTTTCTGTTTTTCACCGAAAATAATTGTAATCGCGCTAACTTTCGAAGAAATCAAGATATCAACTTGGAATTTGGCATGAAGGTGACTCTTGTGATTGTCATGTTTGGTATTGAAAATCAGCTCAATCGGACGGTCAGTTCCAGAGATATTCGTTCGGGAATTACGATAATAACAAACTATGTACATATATTCATTCATGTAGGTTTCCAAATATGGCCATTTTTCTATTTTTCAGTGGAAATTATTGTAATCTGTACCTGTGGGAATGAAGTTAGATGATTGAAGATGTTAATAGCGTTGCCATTTGTGTGATTTTGTCACCAGTACGCCCTCATTTTTCCAATAATTGAACCAGTTCCAAAATTCTGTAAAAATTCCTAATACTTCCCCATAACCCCCCGATAGATCACCAATTATGAAATCGAGTAAAAAAACGTTCACACCTTCAAACAAGATGTAAACGAAGAAACAACGACGTCTTTCAAATCGCGAAATTGAATTTTTTTCATTCTAACGTGTCCTCTCACTATTCGGCTAACTGAACCAGTTCAATTTAAAAAACCATCCGGAAGCTTACCATCAATTTATTGATGGCAAGGAAACAACGCATATCTATAGCTGCATAGCCTCAGTCGCATGGCCTCTACGTCTGCTTGTTTCACGAAAGTCAACATTTTAACCATTAGAAAATTAATTTTAATCAATCAATCGATTTAAGTTGATTCCTTTCTTTCGACGTATTCTTTTTTTATTGGCCCTCTTTTCATCATTTTCCTCATTATTAATATCTAATTTTGAATTTTTTTCTTTTGATACATTTTTTTCGAGAGTGGGGGGGGGGGGGGTGAAGCCCCCCCCTAACCTCGGCCCCCCGCCGGGGCTCCGCCCCTCGCCCCCGCGGGGGCTTCGCCCCTCAACCCCACAAGGGGGACTGTGCCCCCCTGCCACCCCACACACTCCTCCAACCCTGCTCTCTCTTCGGGCCTACGTGACGAAAAATAGTATGTGTCATTCGGGCGATAGCATTGGTTTTCGAGTCGTATGAGTTTGCAGCACTCCTCAGTGCAGCCTATCGCCCTAATGACACAATATACTATTACGGATCATTTTGGAAATGTCTCCTGAACCAGGGGGTTTAGAGGAAAATGTCAGGTAAAAAAAAAAAATTGTAGCTACAAAAGAGGAATTATAATTTGGATTGAATTTATTGATTTTCAGAAATCTTTGATCAATACTGTAGGAATTTATCTCGAATTGAGAGCTCATCTTGAGGAGGAGTGGTTTGGAGAAAAAAAAGAAAAAATATTCCTCGAAAATTAAGGGATTCCCTATTCGACAAGTATGTTGATGAATTTTGATGAATTACTCAAGATAATTGCATAATTATGCGAGGAAAAGAGGATTAAGGAAATTTTCTTGGTTGACGGCAGAATCTTAAAATATCTCGTTTGTAACTCGTAAAATTTCCTACAAAAAACATCCTTGGATATTAGCCTATATAACTACCAGCTTAAAAGATGTCTTTATAATAACCTCATTCTACCACTAATCTGACTGTAATTTTTACAATACTCTTTATCTTCTGAGTTTTTTTCCTCCCTTCCCGGTCATTTTTTTAATTACCACAACGCAAATGATCAAAGTGATTGCATTTTAATTAAAACTTTTATAGCACGAGCAAAAAATTTTTGCAACGATGGGGATAATAATCCAGGCTAGTGAATTGCACGAGTGATAAAAGATATTTCGCCATAACTTTTATTAAAATCGTGATTTCTTGGACATTTGGGTACGCGGTAGTGGGAAAGTTGGAGAGCTGACAGTTGGACTAGGGTGGATTATCTTGGCTTTGGTTTTGTGAGTAAGGCTCTAACACGCAAAGATAGTCATCGAAAATGGAGGGGCTGATGTTGTGGCTACTTACGCCACACAAGCCACTCAAGTGGCTCGTGAATAATTCTCAGCGTCGCCTGCTAGCTGGCGGCGATTATTCATTGGAATTTTTCTTATGAATTCTGAGAGATTAAGTCAGGCTGATGTATTGCACATGAATTATGTACATTGATACATTTATTAGCGAATAATACCAGTGTAATAGTGCCTACTTCTGCTCTGTCTTCGAAGATTTTTTTTTTTTCGTCATCGTCTGTAGCATCACAGAGTCCTCAATGTATACATTGTCTCGACCCGCTTTGATTCACCGGATGCTCCTCAGTCATCGAGAGGGTCGCAACCCCACTTGAACTCTCAGCCAAGTGATTCTAAACCCTGTATACCTAGTTATAGACCCACTCCATCATCCCCTTCGCCACCAACTTTTCACACATTTTATTCTGCACTATTTTTTTCCTTCCCCTGCATCATTCTCCGTCTGTGTATGTTAACCATGGTTATTTTTTTATGTCTGAAGAGTGACTATATTGCCAACTTGAGCTGTGATGAGTTCGTTTGTGTTCATCCAGATACTTCATCGACTAGAACCACTGACAAGTTCACTTGGTCCTTTCAAAAGGAAGAAATTTCCAAGGAGATAGACACCCACCAAAAACTTATATTTTCATTTAGGATCAATTTCTCTTTGGGAAATTTTACCTTTGAAGCATTTTCAACGACGTGATTACCTGAATCTCCGAGCTCCCTTGAAAATTGCGGGGCAATTTGAGCTGGTTTACTAATTTGATTTGTGGCGGAAGTCTTCTACAACGAATTTCGCCACCTAATTTGATGATCCTGAAAAAACAAATACTAATATCCTAGTACAAAAACTGTGTTAAGGGAAATTTTTGTCTGGTGCTATCCACTCATGCCCTTGAGAAGTTCGATCTCCATAGTGATGCCGTCGAGACTTAGACGAGAATTTGTTTGAGAGATTATCACGGTTTGAAAAAACATCGGAAGTTTTGGAATTGTTGCAATCTCGAAAGACATTGGATGGTTGCATCTCGTCGCGATTTTGTAAGAATCCATCACCTCTGAGTCTCCGTATGTTTCATTTTTTCAAATGTTAGTCTCGATATTGTCTCGTCTCGTCTCGTGTACATAAAAGGCTGAAAAAGTCGAGACCCGGACAAGATAAATCCTCCCAGAATTGTGACGAGATGCGACGACCCAATGTCTTTCGAGATTGCAACAATTCCAAAACTTCCGATGTTTTTTCAAACCGTGATGATCTCTTAAACAAATTCTCATCTAAGTCTCGACGGCATCACTAGATCTCCATGATGATGTCCATAGTTTTCTGGAAAGTTGCTGGTGAGAATGAGTTTCTCGACAAATTGATCATTTCATTGTTTTTTTAAATTCCTGGACTCAAGATTCAGGTCCTCAGTGGAGTAGTATATACTAAGATGTCAATAAATATGAACTGTTAGAATATATGGTATGTAACACAACTGGTGCCGACGGATAACTCACGGCGCTGCGAAGTTTATACGACACCCGTTGCGTGCAATATTTTTCTACAGTGTTTTCGCGTTCAGTGAGTAGTGTTGTGGAGAAACTAGCTGGTAACTTCCATAAGTCATGAGCTGGACGTGGAACAATGTGGAAAAATCTCATTGCTTCTTTCGATACTAGTACAAAAAACACCGAATGTTCTACATCTTCTCTACTCCGCAACACTTGGAATCAGAAGACACTTATCCTGCAACTACCTCATCTTACTGTGACACGTACATCTCGAAGGATATCACCAGTAAGTCCTCAGTGCAGAGAGGAGAAAAGGGGTCAAACACAAGTCCTGGAGATGAGGCCAATGGGACTTGTTCAGGAGTGCGAACGTTTCACATTTCAACGGACAAATTCTCTATTTTCAAGAATCTCTCTGGGGTGAAATTTCACCGTAGGCTCTTTGTTACAATATTTCTACCTCAACTCACCTTATCTGATCTTCAGGAGACTTAAGAATAGGCCAAAATTCCACCTGACTTTACCCACTTTTGTATATAAGAAGTTCGTCAATTGTGACGTTCGAATGTCTCGGTTTTTACTACCTCATTCACTGATTTGAATCATGATGGAACTACCGCGATAGTGTCGTGATATTTCTCTCCGCTATTATTTATTGTGACAAATTCACAATTCGTGCAATAATTTGTTGCTCCCCCTGGGCCACAGAGTCACCAGACCTTATCCACAATTGCAATCATAAAGAAAATGGTCTTTTGTGCTCAAGAAGTTGCCCTGGCGCATCATTAAAAGGCGAAAATTGCCTTTACGTGGATTTCTGATAATATCTTGGGTTTTGCCTGCACGCAATATCCTGAGAGATTGGCATTGTAAGGAACTCTGGGCTCACTCTGGTTTTTTTCTTGAAAACAGTTGAGGTTCTGAATACACTAGAGGTCAATTGACTGCTGTCGTTCATTGTTATCAGTAATCTGGACCTCATTGTAATCACGAATGGACCTCTCATTTTTATGAAGAGGAAAAGAGTTCTAGATACGATCCTAAAGCACAATTCTGTTATCGACTTTGCGGGCTAGAAAAGTTATTGTATTCACCCCGAAAATCGATAATAGGTTTTACACTAGATCTCCATGTTTTAAGGTCTCCTCAATCGTTCTGAATTATTTTCAGAACAATGTCTGTAGAAATCGATTGAAAAAGACTAGAAGTCGGTATCTCCTTTAATTTCCGAGAAAATGGAGAAAAATGAATTTTTTGAAAATTTTGACATTTTTTCTTGGTTGATCAAACATCGAAAAACGGATTTCTGGCATTGACCATAAGGTTGCGCGCGACAGCGCACATGATGTACTAGTACGTTTAATTTTCGATGAAACTTGTGTGTTTGTATCGTGCTCCCCATGGTTTGTATGGGTGGCTGCTAGAAAGGGGGGTAGGGAGGCTAGCTTGATTGATACTTGGATTGCGTGGTGCCTGCGAAAAGGTTCTCGCTTGACACCGAGAGTGGTAGATCTCAACGTCCGGTTGGGCCATTATTGTGAATGGCAACGATCGCAAGATCCCTGTTGAGTTCGAATTTCTCTTTCTCTTTTACTCGTGATGCGATAGGCTCTAGGTGCGCGTCTGAGGAATGAACCAAAGAAGTAGGACGAAAAGGGGAGGTTAAGTTAAGGAGGCCAGAAGAACTTATTCGGATATGCTGAACCGTGAATGTTATGTCAGGCTTCTTTGTAATAGAACTTCAGTTCATAAATTGGCTCATTCGATTGCAAGTTTAAAAACTTGTCATATAACTTTTTGATGAAAAGTTTCGTAATTATCTGCACGGATGAATTTTCCCTGTTATTATTAATACATTGGGGGTTTTAGTGAGGTAACGAGAAATTCTTGGTTTAATATTTCAAAGTTAAGTTCAATGCTGTTTTTCGATTGGTAGTTATGATGTTGCTCGGGTAATGTAGAGTAAGAAGAATTGGGTGGAGTATTTTTCGACTTTGAGGATAGGGATCTTCATGAAGATAATTATTTTCATAATTGTCATTTTTTCAAGGTTGATCATTCCAAATCTTTTTTCACCAGTAAAGTTTTCTTTTTGGAGCCTTGACGACGTCAAGTTTCATTCTTTTCGTCTCTACTTGCTTCGGCAGTACATATGCTAAAATTGGAACAATGCAGAGAAAATTAGCATGGCCCCTGCGCAATTTGTTTAATTATTTTACAAAGTGTGAGGTATAATTTGAATAGCCTAATAGAGGCTTCAACTCATTTGATTTATGTCAAATATTTGACTCCTTCCAATTAAATTTTGTTCATGAAAATTGTGGAATTATTATTTATAACGTTATTTATGAGCAATCATTTGACTCAAAGCTGTGGTAGTTTTATCACCGTCTTCAGGTGAAGGTAACGTTTCCTTGCGTCCGCAGCTGTTCCTTACGAAGCCAGGGATTAAAGGAATTTTGAGTTAATTGCCTTTTCTGCCGATAGCGGTTTCTGTACGCAGCGGTTATTCTAATACTCAAGTTTTGAGTCAATCATAACAACATTCTTTTTTAAGAATTCCTCTGCTGAAAATGACGTTCCATTTGCATTCACAAAATTCGTGAATTCTGATAACAATTCGAAGTCAGTATTTACCGGAATTATGATTTATGATTTGTGGTTCTTCACAATTACGTGAAATCGTTATTTTTCAATCTGTCTATATTTTTTATGATGAGGAATGAACAGGATATATTCATCTCCCTCGATTTGTCATGGGAGAATATATATTCCCAATAAAATATGGCGATCAAAGCGTTCAACCGGATATATGCTTTGAATCAAAATCATTGAGTATTTCCACAAAATTTCATTTGACACAAATCCGATATTCAATTGACTCGCAATAAATGCTGTTATTGCTGAGAACAAAGAAAATATCATTTCTTGTCAATTCACATTCATTGATCCTACAAAACACATTTGATTCTACAAAACTTTCTATTCTATGGTCACCCCTTACCCCCTCTCAATTACCCCCTCTGCGTTCCACTTTCATTAAGATTAATTCGCTGGGCAAATCACCTCGAAAGTTATGCATGAATTTTGCCCGTCGGTAGCCTTCCGGGCACCGTCCTCCTCCAAGGTGTCACGAACTCTCTGTAGTTGCCACGCATAAATCACCCGGAATCTCTTATAAGTTATGAGAAAAAAAGAAAAATAGCAAAGAATAAATGGGTACAGCGTGAATGAAAGTAAAGAGCGGATTCAAAAAGGGTGGATGGAAAATCGAAGAAGAAAAAAATGAGATGCGGAGCGAAGAAAATGTGGTGGATGTCATGGAAGGTGGGATAGACGTCAAAAAGTTTGAGAGTATAGCGACCATCAGATGACGATGTGCCAGAAGATTTTTCTCCTCTACGAGTAAGTGGGGAGACATGCAATAGGGTGGGGTAGAGTGGTCGACAGGGTGAGAAATCCGAGTTTTATGGCCCGTTGAAAAATCTGCAGGCATCTTCTCGTTCACGTGAAAAATGACCGATAAGCCATCGCCTACTATCGAGAACCGTGCATCGCGGGTTTCCCATCTCTCGAAATGCCCTCATTCCCATACAGAAGATTCAATATATATTCGGTATTTTTCACCCCCTCACCGCTTATTCTTCTTTCCCGCCCGTAAATTCGACTGTTTCGACTTTCAAATAATGGGGGATTCCTGCAATGAATATCAACTGCATTGAATTGAAGTTCCTACTGAATTTGTTAATTAATTTTGACAAATTTATTTGACCTAAATGGGACATTTGCGATACTAATACCTCGCTGAAATTTATCCACCACTTTACTCATCGACTTATTCGCCTTTCAGCACACCACAACTTCCACGAAACTTTTGAATAATTATCAAATAAAATTGTCCCCAATGCACAGTGGCTTGGGTATATTGAGCCAAGGCAGCCGGAAAATTGGAGTCGCTTCGATTAAGTTCCTCGTTACACCTCTACTTCTCCGTAAAGCGATATTTTCTTCCTTCTCCACGAAAAAGTTGGCCAGTTGTGGAGCGAGAGAAGTGGGTGATTGAGGCACAGAAAATTGGAGCTAAATCCAAAAAGTTCTGGAGATATCCAATGAAAATGGGGGAAATGCGCTCCAATTCGATTCATCTTCTTCACTGGAAGACCTTCATGTTCAGAAGTGAGACACTTGTGTGGGTATCACTTGACTTACAATAAAAATCTCAATTTATTTGTGGTTTTCGATGATATTGTCTATATAATATAGATTTCCGGTTATATCTTTAGAAATCCAAAATAATTATTTACTCCGGGAGATGAGGCAAAAGAGAGCTTATATGATGTTAATGTTATGATGTTGGAAATAATCGTTCAACTACCGAGTAATGTTCATAATTATTCGAGAAAGGGAAATTAATTAAATTGGTGCGAAAATAATCATTGACTTACAGCTTCTTTGGAAGTGGGGCGTTGTCTTGATGGGATAAGCTGTGTGGTAAATCTGGACACAGGGAATACGCCTTGGTAATAGAGCTCTTGGTACGAGCTGTTGGTGGATAGTTGACTGATAAGCGCTGCCAGGACTAACGCTCAGTCGTTCCCTCGGAGATAAGGGATCACTCAGAGTCCCCCAGTGGTATTTGGTTGATCACTAAATTTATCGACTAGATGTTAATTGATTGACTTTTATGAATGAGAAGCTTTCAAGTCCAGGTGCAAAATCACAGACTCAGTGTCTGTGATAGGATCTTGATTTGAGTGCAATTCTTTGAAGTTACTGATCGAGAGCTTCCACCAAAGTGAAGGTGATGATGCTGGAATCAGTTATTTCTACTTTTGTATTTTTGAAGTGAAACTTCTTTAGGCGCGTCATGGATTTTCGACGACCGGAGTGAAACTCACTCAAGATCGTCACGAAAAACCGTCATGGAGAGGTGGGGATAACCAGACCCCTGGGGCCCCCCACCACTGCTCACAGTTCACTGTCGCTCTCTCACTGTATCCGCTTACTGAGGTGAGGGAGCCACTGACGAAGGTTCTCTCTCTCTCTTTTCTCTTCTCCTCTCTCTCTCTCTCAGAATCTAGCCAATGACACCACGCCAAGCATCAGCTGCTTGGTTAGTGTACTGCACCGTGAGTGTAATACAACGAGTGAAATACGTAATTAATTGTGGTTTATTCGATTTGAAACAGAATTTGAGTGTCAAAAATGAGTAGTGACGAGATAGAAGTGATGAACATATCCGTGGCACAAGAGGAAATATCCCCTGAAAATCACCAAAGAAGAGGAGAGTTTGATTCACACAGTGATAACATTAACATGAGGTAAATATAACCAAGAAGAGTTGATAAATATCTTACAAAATAGTATTGTTGTTACATTACATTAGTACGACTAGACACGGGACAACAATCGATGCAGTTTTTGCACGATTCATTAAGGATTTGAGTGCTAATGTATATATTTCGCACTTTAGCTACCATAAACCAATTATCACGATATTAGGAAATAATATTCGCGAAAGTGACAATGAAAATGTCACATGATTGGCAAATTGTAATTGTAATTTTTAATTGTAATATTGTTGTTTATCTAATATTAAATCATTGTGAATAAATTGAATAATTGTAAATAGTATTGGATAATTGTAAATAAATTGAAATTTTTTAGAACTGTACATAAATCGAACTTCATTCATGTATGAGAAAATATAAGGAAGAGAAAATCTATGCTTCGTCGTTGAATTATTTAACCTATAATCTTCAAACTAACCTAAGAGAGAAAAAAAAGAGAATGAAATGAAAAGAGAGAGAGGAATACTAGTTTCACTTCCGTCGTGCGTAAGCTTGACACACCCATTTTTATTTCTTTGTGTTTAGTGCCCAAGCGAGTCTCTTGGCATTGCAGATTTTTGGGCCTGAAAAATTTCCTCGAGAATGGCGATAAAACGTTTTAGAAGTCAGAATATGGACGAATAACAACCAATTATCATCGTCCTGGAATCTTAGTTACTTGTTCGTGGAATAAGACTATCATTCGTCACAATGTTTTGACATTTTTCCTATTTACCTCTCTATTCTGCAGTGACAATCAGTTATCCATACCAAGTTTTGTATAACTTGGATATCGCGACAACACATTATCAATCACAAGAGAGGCAGTCCCCTTGGGTATCACTCCCCACCCCCTGACTCCAACCAGTATTACAACCAAGTTTGTGTCGTTGTTCGGTGTATGCCAGAGAGTTGACGACTGCCTCGGGATGCCCGTGGGGCTCCATACTAAAACCTCCTTCTTTTACGCGCTTTCTATAGTTTCTCGTGACTTTCGGTCCGAGACCACCTTCGTCGAACTCGTAAACCTGTGGTTCGCCTCCTAGCATCGTAAAGCACAAAAGTCACTGATTCGTTCTGATGGTTTACTTCTACTACTCGCTTTTTTTCCATCAACTTTAAGCTTCTTTTTTCGTCGTCCTATTTTCTTACAACCAAGTTTGTAATTACTGTTATTCATATTGCGAGTTGTGCCTCATTGTTTGTTGTAATCTACATCTAAGTACGCAGAACATTCATTACTCTACTGGTATAACATATTTTTAATGCGGAATCTGTTATCAGAAGGATGAGAATCGGAATCAAATTCCATATTTATCAATTGTATGTCCAAGGAAATTCCATTCGATATATCACAGTAGGATTTAGAAGATCAATCAGCGACAACCCTCTTTACCCATTAAAAAAATTACGAGCAATAACACATTTATGTAAATTTTCTTACTAATATGCTGACCACATAGACTCTCTTGGCTTGGTCACCTTGTTAGTGAAAGCTGGATAGAGATTTAGGAAAACCAACCGCAGACATAGTGAGCCGAAGATAATCCTTTGCTCCAGAAATTTTATAAATCTTTGGTTTACTGTCATTTACTCCAAGCCAATTAATATCTGCCAAAGAATGTAGAGAATGGGGCTTATTGGGTTGAACATTTGCATCAATTTTTCTCGATGGATCATTCCTAAATGTAAGATAATATCTTCAATACAAAAGGAATAGATTTGTCTCGGTGAAACTTTTCAAATTGAAAATCATTGCATCATAGCAATAGCAATAGAATCCTTCAAGTATGAAAAATCCCATGGGCATTCGAAAGAATCATTTCAACTCCAAAACTCAAAATTCCCCAATCATTACCATATGCAACAATTTCCGGACAATGGCACACGTACGTGTCATTGATCTCGTATTACGTGGAACTCGTTTGCTCGTCGAAGATAAGTTGGAATTCGTGAATTTGGCCACGTGCCCCTCGGGTCAACGATAAAACTCTCAGACAATTCCACCCAGTTGTGTGCCCTCTTCTATCGTCTCTGCCCCCGTTACTCGATCTCCTCCTTCTTTTCCTTCGACAGTGCAAATTCTACAAGGAAAGCATCCAGCAACCTCTTACGTATTTGTAAGTCGAAACACGTCTTGAATATACGATAAAATTTTCCCCTAGATTTGGACTCGTCCAGAAACTCCTGACTTCGAACTGCTGAATGCTTTTACCGCTTCTCTCTCTCCCTTCATCGCTCAGAGGAACTCATCGTTTTTGTTTCTGTCTTTCTTTATCCGTATTTTTTTGCATCGTTTCAACATTTATAGGGTGCAATGCAATTAAATTTTACATGCGATTTTGATTTTGCCATTGCAAACAGAATTCATTTTTACCCCCGACGAGGCCGTGAGAAGAGGTATATGCGTTTGACTACCCTACACATCACTTTGTTGTGGTTTAACCAAAAATAATGTTTCTGTATTTAAACAAGTAGACCATCACTCCCATGCGGCTAGTGTTAAGCATTGGATGGAATGCGTTATGTACTATTATTAAGTCCAATTTATTATTCTATTATTATAATTGTTATAATATGTTTCCCCTTTTTTTTCTACCAATTCTATTGGTAGTGTGACGAACTGCCTTCTGAGGGTTCGAAGGCAGGTCACAAGATTATTTTTTACTGCTTTGGAAAGTGAATTTAACTTGTACTTACTGTTTCTTGTAAAACCATGGTACTTAATTACTTCATTTCTTAACCAAAGGGTGCAGTAGGGAATGAGATTGGGAAGAATTTCAAATGATTATTGACTCTATTTTAATTTGATAACGATATGCAATTTATTCAATACACTGGCTAGATGCCCTTACTTAATACTACTGAGTTTATCAAACTCTTCTCCGTTTTAATGAGTTTATTAGACTCTTCTTCGTTTTAGTGAGTTTATTAAACTCTTCTTCAATTGTCACTCGAGTGTCCTCTGGGAATTTGGCGTTACAAATAATAAAATCAAATCTGTACCTTGAATTCCTCCCGGCTTGGTTGCTCTAACCTCTTGCCTCCGGATCACTCTCCAAAACCTCTGGGAAAGCACTCGTGGACGTTGTCACTTCGTCTCGGTCCTCACCTCGGTTTAATCACCAATTTATTATTATTTTTTCTTTGTTTTATCACTGGGTTACTTCTCTCACTACTCGAGTAGCGGTCGAAACGCTGGCAGAACACGTGTTCACTCCTCGGGAGCCATGCCGCGAATCCCCAAGGCCGGTACCCAAAAGCATGGCGACGGTCGATTTCCACGTCGAATTAATTTATTCGGGTGACGATCGATGTCGCCACCCGGGTCAAATATGGGTCACTCAATCCTGCGTGAATCTATTTATCGACAGCGATGAAAAAAAGCGCGCGCCTCGTCACAGTAGTAAGCTTCCGGATGGATTTGTAATTCATTCTGTTCTGAAATTTTACGCTCAACCCCAAACTTCATCCTATTTGAAGCAGAAAAAAATGAGAAAGGAATAGTTGATTGTCTGTATCTCAAGAACTAATGGACATATCAATCTCAAATTTTACACAGAAGTCTAACTTGACAATATCAAATACTAGTCAAAATTTCAGATTCTCTCTCCAACTTTTAGTCGAATTATAGTCTGTATGAGCGAGTTTCGAGAATGAAAATAGAAAAACTGCTATATCTCGAAAACTTTCAATCGGAGGATATATATATTTTGATTGTGCTAGGAAGGAGCCATCATGACGAACATTTTGAAAAAAAAAAAATCAAATCAATCTAGTAGTTTTTGAGATATTGAAAAAAATAATTTTACACACGCAGTTGAATACCTCCGGAAGTAATGGTCCGATTGCGCCCATACACAATCCCAACCTTTAGTTTCATGAATTCTAGAATTATACCAAACTTCAACTTTCTATCTCCATTATTTGTCCAGTTATTGTGGTCACACCGATTCCAGAATGAAAAAGAAAAACGGCCATAAGTGTCTCATCTTTCTATGGTTGATGGAAATATTCCAATTAAAATCGATAGACATAATGGTGACAAATATTTTGAGGGGAAAATTTTTTTGATCGGTTGGATAGTTCTCGAGATATTTGATAAAAACGATTTTTGAGAAATTGCTATTACTCAGGAACCGCTGAGTCGATCATGTTGAAATTTTGCACACAATTGTATCTCATTAATATCTATTATCGGACGAAATTTCCGATTTTTTTCATTGTTATTTGGGCAGTTATTGAGAGAATTGTGAAATTTTTTCCGCGCATACACACACACATACATACATACACACAGACATTTTCTAAAAACATCATATCTTTGCATTTCATGACATTCTACATCATTTCCAGGCAAAATTGGACGATGGCAAAAATGGTTAATTACATAGCTTCCTCACCCGGAAGCAAAGCAAGATAAAACTCTAAGGATTCTATCGGACATACTTACGTGGCCATTAATTATCCTCATTACTCAGAATATTGATTAGAGAAGATGATTTTAACCAATCTAGTGAATAAAACTGAAAATCCCCACTGCAAGATGGAATGAAAAAGCGTTGGCACTACTGGTCCTTCACTCTCATTCAATGAAATCTAGCGCGGCAAAGGTTAAATTGCGGATAAAAAAGTAGGCGAACACCAACAATTTACCCAACCAAAAAAATTATGAATTGAAACACTTTTGTCTTTTTGAAGCGTAAAATGAAAACAACTAAACATGAAATGGGAATTGGAAATTGAACAATCTTGTCAAAAAAATTGTAAAGGGAATCATTTAAAAAACAAAAAATAAAAAAAATTGAAAATTAAAAACCCCCGACGGTGACGCTGTGACCTGAATGATGAAAAATTGAAAAAGGAGAATATAAAAAGATAAAAAAATATTAAGAAAAAAAAAACTTGGACAGCAGAGTCGGGGTGGCACATGAAATTATGGAAACATCGGTGTCCCCCCCCACTCTGCTGTCCAAGTTTTTTTTTTCTTAATATTTTTTTATCTTTTTATATTCTCCTTTTTCAATTTTTCATCATTCAGGTCACAGCGTCACCGTCGGGGGTTTTTAATTTTCAATTTTTTTTATTTCCATTACATTTTCTAGTCTGATAGTAAAACTCAACTCTTAACTAATTTCATCATTCCTCCAATCTTCCAACGTGCTGCGTTCTTCTGTATATCCTAAGAGGATAAGACGATCACATGTAAGACGAGATCTTTTTCCTCTAAAGAATATCTTACTCCTCCTTTTACTAGCTCCCCTGCCTTCTTTTATTCACTTTTATTTCTACTTTCGAAGTGTGTGCTAAACCCAATTTGAATATCGATCCCTCGTATGAAGGACTCGGTTAAAGTAGATACGAGTAAAATCCCGGAGACTAGTGTTGTCAATCTCTTCAGCTTCTCACTGCTTCAAGTTCTTGTGTATTTTTTTTCTCGACTTCTTTCTCCTTGAGACAAATCTGCTTTAGTAAGCCTTGAATTTCGTAGCTGAAAGGGGAAGGCAATCGGAAGCAGGGAATCAGACTACTTTTGCCCTTCGGAGATTGATGAATTACGTACCTTCGTCTCTGTGTTTTGTGGCTGGAATCATGGTGGTGATGCTGGAACGGTATTTTTCAGCAAATAAATTCGTGACGAATTCAAAGATACATACATATTCATTCAATTTTCGAGATATCATGAAAGAGAGGCATATTAGAGAGCGGACATCTCATGTATTCAACATCATCTGCTAAATGGAGGAGGTTGTGGATATTGCCAATCAGGAACAATCTCCCATATAAACCTGCTGCAGTTTCGACAAACGTTTCCAAAAAAGACTTGGCGTGTTCACGTTATCTCACAGCTAATGTCTTCGAGCATAGAATGCGACATGCAGTGTGTAGCAGCAGAAAATGTTTATATACTGTTTCTGACAGAGCTCTCTTAAAAATCACTGGCCCCTGCGTATAACAATAAGAACCTAAACTCCACAGCGGTCTATTTCAGAGAGAGTTCTTGTTTTACTAACCAATAGTCCAACATCTTTCTCATCACCCCCAAACCACACAGGTGCATGAAATCCAGTAGAAAACTGAATATCATAATCATTGGAGGTTCGATGGATAAAAGAGGGTGAAGGTGAAGTACCTTTATGGTGCTCGGGATCACGCTTCTGCCGAAATGATTCATCAGTTCTTGGTTCGGAATCCATATCTATGTGAATTGTACGTTTCTCTTCTCTTATTCCAGGTATAGTGCATCTCTCATATAAGGAAAAACCCCCATGACCCTTTACACATTTTAAAAATGCACGTGCAGGGGTATCACAGACAAAAGCTTTAATGCAGATCTGGAATACTCGATCTCCCACCTGAATTCCATTTTCATGTAGACTATTAATCTCGTCAATAAAATCATCTAGAAATTTTTAAACATTGTCTGGTTTCTGGTTTCCTGAATACTGAGCTGGTTACCCTGATTACGAACGAATGATGTCCTTATCAGGTTGTGCCCGATGAGGTTTTTTCCCGATGATTTCCCGATGATGCACCTCAGGAGTCGTACCTCATCAGGTTACCCTGATCGCCACCGGTAACGACCAAGAAAACGACCCTATATTAGAGTTTTTCCTATTGCATTTTTTGTTGAAATTTCATGAATAATATATTATATAATCTGCGAAACATGGGTGGCAAACCCATATTTCGAGTTATTTGATGGATGTAAATTGCTTAAAAGGGCAATTTTTCCTTTATTTTTCATTTTTAACTTCCCGGGCAGGGAAGTTATTGTAATCACCCCAAAAATCGAAAATCGATTTTTCACCAGATCTCAACGTTTTAAGGCATCCTGAATCGTTCTAGACTATTTTTTTAAAAATGTCTGTATGTGTGTGTGTATGTGTGTGAGTGTGTCTGTATGTGCACACTATTTTTCGTTAACGATTTCTCGCAAACAAATGGTCAGATTTGATTTTTTTTTTTGATCGATGCGTCTTCATGTAACTTAGACCTGATTAGATTTTGGATTGAATCGATTCGGTAGCTTTCATTTTTTTTTGAAAAATATCATGACCAAATATCACGAAAAAAGCTAATTAATGATTTTTCACGAGCGTACGGGCCGATTTGACTTTTTTCTTACTCAATCGATGCGTCTTCATGTAATACCGACCTGATTAAATTTTGGATGGAATCGATCCAGTAATTTTTAATTTTTTTCCGAATAACATAAAAAACGAAAATTGCAATTTTTTTTTTCTAATCATTTTTATCAAATATTGGGGTATGAACACCGGTTTTTTCTGTGAACCTCAATGGTTCGCTCCCAATTCAACGCATCCAAATTTGGGAGCGAGCTTGCGAGCAACCACCAAAATTGCGTAGACTGGCCGCACCCCTAGTTTCTGGTTAACCTGAATTCAATCGAGAAGAACCTACACAATCGCCGACGCCCTAAACAACCATGGCTAATTTGACCTTGAGTACCAAACACCTCCGTCACCCTCCATGTGACAATAAAAATATTATTTATATATGTGGTTATGATTTAAGTGGTTCTTATCAAGAATTTTCCACTATTAAATCCCACTATTGTTGACAAAATTGTTGTTACTTCATATCATTTGATTATGAGCACAACTTATACCTCAAGTCAAAGATCAGATTTTTTTTTTTTTCCAAATTTAGCCTCACCTTCATAACAACCACACAGCGCAACCCGAAGACAAGGACACCATCTTAGCCATGAACAAAACAAACAATTCTCAGATTCCCACATTTCTCACAAATAAATTGATTATTCAACACTTTTTTTCTGTTTTAAAACCTTAATAATGACTTTTTCATTGTTACAAATCTCAACGAACTCGAATAGTAACATGTTCACGTCTGTATTAACGAGGAATTCAGCCAGCTAACGCGTGGCTACCTGTCTTACAATGACTGACATGGTGGGGGGTGTCACGTGTTTCTATCTTGTGTCCTTTACTAGTCCGCGCACTTCTTACCTTGATTTCCTTCATTTTTCTGTTATTAAATTCAATTCAAATAGCCTGATTTTAATTTCTGTTTAAGGGCGTTATACTTATTCGTTACCTCGCCACCGAATGATGCCCTCATCAGGTTGTGCCCGATGGGATTCTTTCCCGATAACTTTCCGATAGTCTCCCTGTCAGATGACACCAGATCGGATCGACCCTAGCTACACATGATCAGGACCCGACTTGGTATCGTGTATGTCCGACGTCATTTCTACTCGGGTATAAGTTCAAAAATTTCACACAGATCATTATACAAATATCTCGAAAATAACTCAGAAAAGTTTCACCCTTCCTTTGACTGACACTCTCATACTGCACAAGAATACCTCAAGTTTAATGGATTTCACTCTCTCCAAATCTCTGCCTAGAAATACAAAAGGGACCTAGATTGCAACACAATACGATTGGCTCTTCCCATCTGTGAAAATTAAGTTGATCAATCGTGCTTCAAATGTTCACTCAATTAGTGCCATCTCCGTTTTATTCCCGTCATTCACCGAAACTATCCCTCCCCTCATCACCAATTTTTATTCACCTTGAGAAAAATCGATGAAACTGAAAAGAGGCGTCAAGGAAGGAGGGCAAAAAATGGCTGGAATTTCTGGTTCATTGAGCGATTACTTTATACCACCTTCACTTCGAAGGAAACTGTGAAAAGGAAGAAAATACACTCGCTCTTTCGTGACCCGAAAGTCTCAGGTATTCACAGACTTCACCCAAAGACACCTGTTTTCCGTTGACGAAACGAAGAGTTTATGTGTGGTTGGAACGAGAGAACTTTTATCCATGGGTAAAATACAAATTTAATTATCAAAGAAAACTACTCTTCGATGGAGAAGAAGAAAATTTGAGATAGTATAAGACGCTCTTGAATCAGTCCTCTCAAGTGAACTCAAGAAATACCCATGGGTCATCGTTTAACACGAACCATCAGGGATAGTGGTACGGGTCAAAGAACACATATGTCTGCGAGAGCTTTAGTGAGTTTACCGGAGAGAATCTTCCACTTTAAATTTCCTATTCTCTCTGCATCCTTTCTGAAGCAGCAAATGGATCAGAGAATAAGCATTGGGATGTCTTCTCAAGTCTAGGCCAGTGGCCTCACCACTGCACTCCCTTCAACAAACTGATAACTGATGAATGCAAAGTTTTGGGTGAAGTTTTAACTGAAAACGTAGTGTATCGAATGGGTTTGAAAACAACTGGGTAACGGTCCACCTGACTGACTGACTACTGGATAGATAACAGCTAAGAATGTGACCGACAAAGTTTTCTCGTAACATGGTGTTACGAAGTCGACAGTGAGAGACCTTAGTTCGTGGGCAACTGAAGCGTGTAACATAGAAAAAGAATGAAAGAATAGGGAATAAAAATAGGGGGGGGGGGGGCATCACATCGTAGTATTCCCAACTTTCAAAACTGGTGCAACTTTTTTCTTCATTTCCATTCAATTTCTTATTCTTTCTTTTCGTGGGTATGGGAATGATTTTACGGTAAGTTTCATTATTGAGGTTGACGCCACAATTTTGATGGTCATAATTTCGAATCTACGGAATGTATAAATGTGAATGGATAGTGGAAGAAGAATGTTTTATCAATATCTGTAGGGTATATTTTTTGTCTGCATGAATGTTTAAATGCCCGAGGCAAAGTTTGTTGTGATTGTCTCTAGTTCAGGGGAAGCGGCAAGTGGGTAGAAGTGCGTGCACGAGTGTATTCCGGGTTTGGGGATGGCTTCACTCTAGAGGGGTGAGGAGTTGAAATGCTACCCTTCCGAGGAGCTGCGTAGTCGTATGACAAATCGATCCGTGCCTCGCAATTAAAGTCAACCAGGCGTGTGGCACGTATACACCTCGATGCGATGCTTATACTGTGATTGCCTGTGTGTTGTACGCTGCAGTGTTTTCTTCCACCTTCTTATGAAACACAAGCACTGAAAAAACAGCCTTTGATACTTCACGCTATGGAGACAGTCTGGAGGATCCCAGTGTGAAGAATGAATTTGGAGATGTCTCGTGTACTCAACAACTCCTTCGTTAGTTTATTCATTTTGAACATACTCCGAAGCTCTTCGAAGTTGGAGTTGTGCGATTATTAACCCCTCACGTACGGGGCCCTTCTAACACCGAGCGTAGCGTGCGTTCAATATCACCCGAATTTGAGGAGTTCTACTGATAGAAAGTTGTCAAGCTGATAGGTAATCGAAGGTACAGATTTTCTCTTTCAGATGATGTCTGTATAGTTAAGATGCTCTCTATGGTTTTGGAGATAATCGATTTTGAGAGGAACTTCTCATTTTTACATGGATCGATGCAATGCATCGACCCCGGCCTTGAGGGGTTAATTTGTCGGACACGGAAGTTACGGTAATCATCTCAAAAATCGAAAATCGCATTCTTTTTCAAATCTTCCTTCATCCGATTTTTTACTTACGGTAGGTCGAAGAATCGAATTGATTGAGATCGAGTCATACTGTTGAATCGTCAGATCTTTCTTAAAAACTGTTTGAGAGTGACTGAATCTGCATATCATAGCAAAAACTTTCTATTTTCATTTTCTCGATTCTCTATTGGATCTTCCATCATCACTTCGAAATCTCTTCATTATTATGAAATCCAGTACAACACATCAGTCACTGTTTTACCTTATCAGTGGTGATTACAATCCACTGAACCACGTTGAATCGAGTTATGTGAGCCTTCGGTCCCCCTTCAAAATTTCACGATGAATCGATAATTGAAAATCAGCGTTCCGTATATCCATTTGAGCTGAAGTTCAGAGCAATCCTCGGGTCACCAGAGTACCATCCATATTGCCCTCTATTTCGAGATTGTGGCTATTCAACCGGTTTACAATGTCTAACCTACAATTTGCCTCAGCCACCCTCAAGTGAGTAGGACATCAAACTTCCGTGTTACTAATTAAGCATTGACAGCTCTCACTTGTGTGGAGCCACCCACGCAGTTCATTACACTCTATCCCCAGACCCTAGACCAAAATGCAGATGACATCGTAATGGTGTCAGTGGTTACAGTGATTTCACATTAAACGACGATTGTAACACAATCATTTCAGTTTGTTACGTAAACGAGCCGCAAACGACTGAAGCAACTGCCGTTTGACATTCGATTGGCCGATCGTTTTTCCTCGCCATCGAATAATGAAAACTAATGACGAGAATTGATGAAAGTGTATGTTCTCCTCTCGTATCTCGATGGAGTGCTCAAAATAGTATTTGACGCACGAGTTATAATGAAATTAAAAACGAATACAGCGTGCTAAAAGTACATGTTGGGAGAATAAAAAAGGATTGAGCCGGTTAACCCATTGAACGACCAAAGTCACGAAAGAACGTTGGTGTGAGAAAAGAAGGGAGGCAGCCAATGGGAGCGCTATTTGACACTATATTGGTAGTTCACGCATGTAGTAGTACGTTGGTTAAGCCGAGAGTTAGGGACGTCTCAATGCACATGCAGTCGCCCCGTTCCAAAAAAAAGTTTTCAATAAAAAAATTTTTCAATATCATATTTTCAATATTTTTGATATTTTTTGACGCTTTCATAGTATTATTAAATGTTGAATAACGATAAGAAAAATCAGTGAAAAATAAATATGAATGTCAGGTTGACATGTAAGAGTCTCCTTATTTATTTCCAATTTTCCCCCCAGATACGTTCCTGAGCGCGCCATCCCCACTCCCGTTTTCGGCCGCCTGATAGCGGAGTGGGGAGAGCGTTTGGTTGTTCAATGGGTTAAGCTTCCAAAAAAAAATCGAACAAGTTTTTATACATGGAAAAGGTTTCTATTTGCTGACGAATTTGATGTGTTTTTGTTTCGAAGGGAATTCGGGGATTTGGTCAGGTTGTTTACTAGTGGTTTCGTGGTCATTTCAATGGGACATGAAAGAGGGGAGAATGGATGATATGATCCGGTATATGAGGGTTGATGGGATGTGGCTGGTTGGGTCCCTGGGTTGAATGTAGACGTTGGTGTGAATACAGCAGGAAGAATTGTCCTTCGACCCGGGGAAGGAATGGGTAAGAAGCATGTCATTACTATCCAATTTCTGGACATACATGAAAATATATATCTTACGGGTCTGGACATACATGAAGATTATATCACTTACGGTTCTTTCTGGAAGGTTATTTGAGGATGATTACAAATCCCTGGTACAGGATTACAGCCACAAACTATCCGAGTTTTTCTCAGGTTTCTAATAATGATCTTCTTGGTGATAGACGGTAATATATGAGTCATTTCTGTCGTAATTCCAATTCATTAAGAGGAGCCTGGATTTGAAAAATAAACCATTGTTTGTTACTTCGAATTTCTTGATAAATATTTCTGATGAAATGTTCGTTCCAGTGAGGAACTGAAGTTTAAAATGTAGATGTCAATCAACAAATTCATTCACAATTAAATTTCGTTGATGATTTTCTAAAAAATTAGAACGAAGGCACGTTTCAAGAAATTCAAAAGTTGGAATTGAGTAATGAAGTCCAATTTTTCATAGACCCTCTGCGCCATATAATTTCATCCTGACAGAAAACATTTTTCTACCCAGCGGTAATAAAACGAAATGTTTTATCGCGAGTATTAAATCACTGCAAGAGATATTTTTATTTTTCTCATTTATTTCTGGAGTATTTGGAAATCACTTATTCCCTCACGAAAATCCTGTGAGTCGCGAGGACTCGAATATAAAAGAATCTGATAATTAAATGCATATGGTCAGATCCTGAAAACATCCAATTATGTCATATGTCTTCTGCCACTTTTAATGGAAAAGAGTTAAATGTACTAGATTAATATAATTAATTGTCGAAGTTATGTAAATTCCTCCTTTGGTCAGCAACGAAAAAAAGAAAGTAATAATGCGGGGATAAATTATATCTGAACTGAATATAAACTTAATCCTCCGAATATAAAACATTGAATGGAATTTCCTATTTTTTCAGGTTCGAACATCAAAACTGCTGTAGCCATTCTCAACTGTTTATTCGCACGTCAGCTCTGCTTCGAGGATCCATCCTGCAGTGCTATTTTGGAAATAATACCTAGGGTCTGCGGACCAGAACTCGGTGAGTCAAACCTCTAATTATTGCATTGTGCTACAAAACGGTAGCCGGTCAAAATATTACGATTCAAAATATTACGCCAAAATATTACGGTAAATATTATTAAGATCGATAATATTACAGTAAATATTATTACAATTGATAATCTCACAGTATATATTTTCACGATTTAAAGTGATACAAAAAATGTCCTGATAGGTTGAAATATTTCTACTAAATAAATAATAAAATATTATCATTAAACCGTAATATTATTGCGCGAAGAGAGATAGAATCATGCGACAACGCATTACTCTTTCAATATGAAGTAAATAAGGATATTCCAGGTCTTTTATTGTCGATATTCGCTTACTTGCACTTGTACAAAGCTGGGATGATAACTGCGATATCTATGAATATTTACGTGGAATTGCTCATAGTATTAGCCGTTTTTATTCCATTTGTTCATAATGCTGAGAGATGATTGGGAAGTTAGTGAACAATTGTAAAACATCGATGTAAGAAGGATATGAAAATAAAGAAATAATAATGTACTTTTGTAAAATTGAAAACAATGAATAAAAATAACATTTTCAGTAATATTTCAGATCGTAATAATAAATATTATAATATTTTTGATTGCAATAATATTTATCGTAATATTTTGGCATAACATTTTTTACCGTAATATTTTTGACCGTAATATTATTAACCCTAGATTGGTCGCGCTTTGCGACCTTACGACTTTGGTTGCCTCATGAGGGATTCGTCGGCCGTGCTATTGAGGCCAAAACGTTGCCGAATTCACTCTACACTGGTCGGGCGCGTTGAGTGAGTTTCTGCAACGTCGCAAGACGAACGATTTCATTTAACATGGGAAAAATCTTCTCAGCTCCTGAAATTAATTATATTACTCCACGAATTGCGTAAAATATGAGTTAAAAAAAATATGATAATATGTTAAAGGTTCCAGTTGACAAATACAAATTTTTTCAGAATTTTCCGCTTAAACATTCAGCAGAAAAAAAATAAAAACGACGCGACGCGGCGATTCCCTCATAGGGTGACCAATCTAGGGTTAATTAGTAATATTTTGACCTGTAATCCTACAAAACTCCGGAAAAATAGCCCATCCCATGTTCTTCATCTGTACCAAGTCCGTCTATTGCCTTCATCTGTATATTATCCATGACAGCTAAACTCATTCCGTTCCATCTTATTTGTATACGCCCACTCACTGACTGAGAAAGCCCCATCTTTCCAAACGTAATAGGCAATTCCTCGGTTGTTCCATCCCCTCAGAAAATTCCTCTCATCGCTTTCGCGATAGTCTTGAAAGAATATCAATTATCAATCATCAATCCTTCCATCCTTCATTTAATACGTTTTTTTTTAACTAAATATATGTGTACACCGACCAGTACTTTATCTAATGCACAGTACATGCCTTCGGCTAAACGAGTTCAAATATCGATCGCCGAGTTTCCAACTCGTTTCCAAATGATTTCGTTCCTCCGCGTACATCTATTTCTCTCACTCTGATGGTGGAACTGCATCTCTCCGAAAATGGCCTGAATTTTTGGTGAGACAGGTCAACTAGAAGCGACCCATGTGGAGCTCCGGTTATTCTTCTCCTCTCACTCCACTCATCGTACCGCTATTCTCTCTCTATCTAGGAATACGGTCATTGCAGCTCGTTGAACTTATTACCGATGGCGATCGATTGTTCTCGACCCACAATTCACATTCCCCTTCTTCTATTTTTTTTTCTTTCTTCATTTTTGTCAATCTACATCATTTCACCTTCGGTATTTCAGGACTTATTGATGTATACACTGCGGAACTCTACCATCATGGTTCTGATGAATAGGATTGTCAATTATTAATCACAACGGGTGAAAAAGGAGGAGAGGATCGTAAATAAAAGGGAGAGACATTATTCCCAGCGATATTACATATTCAATGTCGAGGAATTCTTAAATCCTTCTAGCACACTGTAATATTCAAGAGATTGAAGGTTCATCCGAGGAATGCAGACGAATTTTGCCTGGGATAAAACCATGTAATAACATGCCTTAGTGTCGATCAATGGCGGGTAGGACATAAGCTCGTCATTTATGAAAAATTCTGGCATTGAACTTGGTTGTTGAGTGTATAGAACTGTGGATCGATGGGTCACGTCATAATTCTGATGTAGAGAAAAATATAACATCAATGGTTGTGACATCATTCTGTGCATATTCTGTATGTGAGCCGAAGTGAATTGAAGACTATCCTGATCAATCCAAAAAACCTTGAACTTCAAACCGCTCTGCAACCCATTGCTCACACGTTGTTGATTATATGTTGTGTCTCGTATATTCCAGTCATTTCGCTCGATTTCCACGACATATCTTGACTCTCCCAACATCCCACCATCAGTACTGTGAAGACCAAATAAACAATAGGAAGACTCTTCTTTCTACCATTTCAGCCTTACCTACCTATCAAGAATAATAAATTCAACCAGGTAAAGCTGAGTTACTGCTTTCGTTTTCCTAACACGAAGTGAAGTTAATGCGTCTCAATGTTTTCCGAAAACTCTACCGAACATATAAACTTTTTTTTTGTATCAAAAAGGACACTCAAAGATTGAAAAAAGTTGAAGGAACAAGAGAAAATATTTTACACTGCTTCAGAGGGAGAAGTACTTCATCCATCATGATAACTCATCGCGAAAGACCCAGAGGAACTTGGGATCTATCGAAGGTAAACGCAGAGGATGGAGGATCGGATAGAGAGGTTATACCAGGAGTGGCCAGTGCCACGCTCTACTTGGATTTATGAATCTCCTGGCGATCCGTTTCCCAGCTCTATTGGGATTCCCTAGCCACCTTGCGGTTGAGTAAAACTCAGAGACTTACTCTCCCCATTTTACCCCTATAGACAATGGTTTGGAGAGGATTTCCATGGTATTTATATTAATGCTGATTTATTGGTGGATGATCGGGGTTAATCTGATTGACTATAGTGTATGGTTACTATAGATATTCGTATACGAATATCTGAAACGAAATTATTGATCAATACAGAAAGACATTGGAAATGTTGAGAGTGAATTTAAGGATGGTACTAAATTTAACAATTAAGAACTGTTCCATTGTCAAATGCTACGGACAAAACTATTTTCCTCTGAAACCTCACAAGATATTTTTGCAGACGTGATTCAACAATTTATCCATAAGTAAAGTGGTTTCCTTCGCATATCAGGAAGTTTAGGGGATGAAAGATTCAATTAGCACTTCTTTATAAGAAAATTTCCCTGGTTTTCCAATTGAGCTATTCATCAATGAAACTAAAGGAAACAAAGGAATGACCCGAGACTGACAATAACGATTTTGATTCTACATTCAGTTCGAAGGCCCGTCAATCTTAATTTTCATCTCTGAAGAAACCACTTTCCTATTCAAGAAAGCTCATACACATAAATGAACATCGTTAGAGTCGAAAATATCTCGAAAACGCGTAAGACTGATTCCTCATTGGTCAATGGCAATAGGTATGAAGTTGGTTAGGTTTCACCCGGGAAATTTGAATGAGTAAAAATCCACACTTACACAGCGCGCGCAGCGCGCTTCACTGTCTCGTATAATATTCTAGGAATGATCTTCCAAATGTGAGGTAAAATAACCACCTCATGTTTAATAGAAACTAGGTGAATTTTATGAACTTTCCAAATTGGAATGGATGTTGTATAACATTTGATCAACCTCAACGAATTTCTATTTAAGCCCTTGGTGGAGATGCGATACCAAAATTGAACAATGAAAAATTCATGGGAATGAAGAGAACGCATGAGATTTGGAAGGTATGCAGTATCAAATGGCGAACTGTCCATGTTAAATTTTCAATTTCGTTAGACTCGAAAAAGTTTCACTTTTAACCTTCTGTTAGTTTCTCCATTTTCTCTCTTTTGCTTCTGAATTCCATTAAATGCTGGGACACAATTGGGTCTCTGTTGTGAATAAAAGGAGGACAGCCAGCTAGAAAGAGATGAGGTGAAGGAATGAGAAGAGTCCAAGGAGAGAAAAGAAACGTGAGAAAGAGGAAAAATTAGATGGGTAAAGCCTCGAGGAATTAGGTCGGCTATGTGGCTCTCTAAGATTATTTCACCTAGTGAAATTCATTTGAAAATGACTCCTCAGTGTAGAGAGGTGTAATGAATGAAAAAAAGTGTGCGTGGTGGCCACGCGCGACAGAAGTGAAACTTATCTAGGTTTGAAATGTAAAAGGAGCAATAAGTGGAGAATTCTCGTGATATTCATGAAAAATAAAAATTAGATTTTATTCAACAATTTCCATTTCCATAATGACACGAGACTAACTGAGAGTGCATGAATTGTAGGTTATAATTTCGCGACGATTCACACATTAGCTGAAACAGCCCGACTCTTTACGCTGGTTCCATGTTCGATTAGTAGGTGGCGCCTATTCCAGGAGGCGGCACCTCCAACGCGAGAAATGTGCAGTGTTCTCATAGCATACAATAAGTATGTCTATGAGTGTTCTCACTATACACCGTAAAAGCCCCCATACACGAGCGGACGGTTCGTGGCGAACCTAGACGTGAGTATATATATATATGTATATATAGATATACTCACCATGTTTCGCAGCAAACCGTTTGCCGAACCGTCCGCTCGTTTATGGGGAGCCAAAGCGGAGTAGTACTAGAGCTGTGTTGGTGTGCTTCACTCCCCACTCCCCGACTCTCACGACTCCCCTCATCATCCCGTTTTTCGTTACACTCGACACCCCTCTTTTCGTTACACCCTACACCCCTTTTTTCGTTACAGTCCGACACCCCTTTTTTCGTTAAAGTCCACGCTGTAGTTGTCGACTCGCTCTACCATGCCTAAAGAAGTTTCACTTCAAAAATCCAATACATTACTTAATACCATTTTTGAAGTGAAACTTCTTTAGGCCCGGTAGGGTAAGTTGACAACTAGGCTCGCCATAGGTCACAAAAATAGTGAAACGCTGAGAGGGGAATGGGTTCAGGTGGAGGGAGCGAGTAAGGGAGAGAGCACTGGCTGTCTGCCCCACTCCTTATACTCCTCGCTCGGTGGTAGAGTAAGTCGGCGCGCTATTTACATTCAATTTTTTTTTTTTTCATTATTATTATAGAAGAAGAAGAAGAAGAAGAGACATTCAAAACTCAGGAAGTTTCACTTCTGTCGTGGGTAGTTTCTACGCACTATTTTTTTTTTCTTCATCAATAGAGTGAAACAAGAACGAATTTATGTATTGACAGTTTTGTGGCGAGTTTCTCACTCTGAGAAATAGAAGAGTTTTGGAAATGTAAAAATTATGTAGGATTTGATAGATTATCAGCTTTCCTCAAACAAGTTGCCTTTCAGTTTGTAGATGATGCCAAGCTAGTCTTGGTACGAGGTCATGGAGAGTTGGCCCATTGAGGCGAGTTTAAGGAAGGATTAATGAATATGTCTTCTCAATAACCAAACACCGATAAGTTGTTTAATATGATTAACTGAAACTAATAACCCAATACGGAATCAAAGTAATAATGGATTCGGTGTCCCGTGTTTCTAAGATTTTTGACAAGGAGGGTGGTATGGAAAAGACCCAATCTGCCTAAAGCATACACAGCTACAAACACCGTAAACTTATTCTCATGGAGTTTGGAGCATGCGTTCCTGGTAAACCATGGTAGAATGTTATTAGTAGAGGGTAGTTTGGCAAAGGCTCTCTACCGGACGAAACTGCTGAAATGGAGTTGATAGGAATAGAGGGAACATGAGGTATACTTTGAGAAGTACTCTAAAGCTTACCCTGAATGAGTGTGTTACAATTTGATTGCACTAACTATCGGTATTATCGTATTGTCTGATTGGTGATGGGGAGGTGGGGTTTAACGTCCGGCAAGTTTTATGATGGGTAAGTGAACAATTGAGGAAATATTGAACTACATTGGTAATTCATGTGAATGACTTCGTAATTGATTCCGAGATTATCTGATAAATCCGGGGAAGTTGTGCCATAATTATTTCATCAAAAATATGGAGAAATTTCCATTGAATGAGTATAGTAGGTATTACGAACAATTGGGCGATGATGTAGATTTTCCAGGAGGAATTTAAATGGAAATTGATTGATCGATGAAAGAATTAGGGACGAATTTCCTCCTCCGTAAACCCCATTTTCTATTGATTTCTCACTGAGCCTTACACACAATATTTTCCTCCAGTCTCTCTCATTTTCTTCGACATCACTAAGTGAAGGGAACATCGAAGAAGAGGAAATACAACCGATAAGGCCAAGATGCGTTTCTCATTGTTCCGCTGGGAGTACACTGCATTACTGTTACGGCGGTAAAGCCTCTTCTCTCCAACAATAGTTTACGACGAGAGCCCGACTAGCGCTGTACCCAGAGTCTTGTGGTGGCACGATTGGTGGTTGTTTGTCGCTGTACTAATTTTTTTTTCTCCTCTCATTCTCCTTCTTTGTGTTCTCCACTGTATTCATTTCTCTCTCATTCACGTGTATAACCGAGGAAAACGTGTGCTCCGGTAGTGAATGAATAACGCATCTGCATGGTACGCGCGATATTTCTTCGTAGCTGATATATAGATAACGCAAGTGAGATAGAGACGGTGAGGTTCCCCACTCACTGCCTCTCGCTTCTAATTTTTCTGGAGTCATTTATTGCAATGGGCCATTTGTCATCGTTATCACGTGAGAGCCGAATGGAAGAATCGTAGAAAAATTTGGTTTTTTTAGCTTCCTTGGCTACGGAGGTATTATTGTAAATACCTTGAGAATCGCAAATCAATCTCTGATCATATCTTCACTTTCCAAAGTCTCCACAACTCTCGTCGATCATTTTTAAAATGATGCATGTGTCTTCCGTATGTGTGTTTGTTTCGATATATCGCGATGATGTGTGCATTATATTATCAATTTAGCATTCAACTGAGTTTTCGAGGAATATTTGGGAATCATTGGAATAATAAAATGTGAAAAAATATACAGGGTGTTGTCGGCACGTACTTCGCAGAAAATGGGGGTATGTAGAGTAAAACAATACAATTTATATGCCGCAAAAATTAATGGAATCAGATAATAAACATTTGAATGGTGACCATGAGAATGCTTCGTTCTTTCGCCTTATATAATATCACGAAAGACTGCCGCCATACATTGTCACGAGGTCCAGGACCTGTGAGTAAGTTAATTTCACTGAGAATAGAAAATCATAATTAATTAAAAAAAGTTATAAATGGGCCACTCTACCTTCTTCCTTTTTACAAGAGTAAATTTAGAATTAAAGAAATGTAAGATCGATGTTAAACATCAAGAAGATGACCCGGAGCACAGAAGAGTCTATCAACATCCATCAACATCAGCCGAATGAATATAAACACACTTCTAACCAACAATAGTTGAAGTGACAGCTGGACCAGTCGATTAGAATGAGGTCGATAAGTCCGGAACCTGATCTATTGACCTAATTTACCACTAGATCCGTCAGACGAAAATGGATTTATCGAGTGGCGTGATAATACAAAATGGAGCATGGATATAAAATAAAACCAGAGGAACGAATCTGAACCCAAAACAGCCATATTGGATTCACTCTGAGTTCTGCCGTCGTCATGACCAAATCGTGGTGACACGTTAAATCGATTATTTTATTAATTATTCAGCATTTATCACTAAATTAGTGATAAGTGCATTTGTCACAGGCAGTGACTTGTGAAACATATATATATTCTCCTAAGAGATAGGAGACACCTGGTCAATCCCAAAGAGGAAAATCACAAGAGAGAAAAGAGGTTACCCGAAGCTCTAATAAAATCACCGTCCACGGGAATACCATCAAGGTTTTACATACTGCGTTGTTGAGTGTTGGCAACCTACGGATTAGGCTCTATGCATCAAATTTGATAACTGAGCACAGAAGAATATTTAGACAATTGAATATTATTCTGAATAATAAAAGATAAATCATTACATCAAAGTTAAATCCATAAAGACGGTCAGTGGTGAATTGGGCTTCTCCTCATTCAACCACGTACTCAAGGTCATTAATATATGCTGTAGTGGAAGAATAATCTAGAAGGAAGCTCTTCAACCAGGGAATTTACGTGAAGGACGGCTGAGTCCACAAATATTATTGCTTTTCTACTCAATTCTCTATCATTATTATTTTCAATTGTATCCCGAGTCATAATCGAAATTTACCTGGATATTATTCAATATTTTGTTTTCTTTTTCTTTTGTTTCTTTGCGAATTAAAAATTCTTCCAAGAGTGTGAATGAATGCTGAGTGGTATTTTATCAGACGTGATAACATACAAAGTTACCAAAAGTGTATTGAATAAGAGTTGAGCCACAGAGGCATAATAAATTCAGACATATACAAATTGATAGTTATCAAATTAATCTTTCCCCGAATTTTGACAATTCTACTCCAATTCAATTGATAATAATAGACCTGAAAATCATTCAAGAATAAATAGATACAATATTAAACTAATAATAAACGCCCGAATCCATATTAAAATACAAGAGCCCGAACCACATAAAAAATTAACTTTATTGAATATTCAGAACCAGGCAGCCCAGGTAATTATTATTTTCTTTAATTGACAGTAAATGGAATCATCTGGTACCCAGATAAGGGAAATTGTTAACGTGAAAAGACTCATATGTGGAGCAAAGTTCCCGTAGATAATTCTACAGAAATTTAGTATCAATCATCGTAATTTCATTAATGGTTCCATTTACAACGTCACAACACGGAGAGAAATTTTTAGTAAAAAATACCATTCCGTTCGGTAAATGTGTTCTTCCATAAATTTTTTCTTCTTTTCTAACTGGAAATTAGTAAAATTTAAAATTTTAAATAATAAAATTTGATATATAAAAATTAAATTTTATTTTCCGTTTGAGAAATATTGTCCTGGTGAGAATAAATAATGTCCAAGTTGTATTAAATTTTACCCTTCCAGCACAGTAATTTCTGCCTATAGTTCAATGAAAGTTCTAGGTATGGTTAGTAAATTTTACTATTCGTCTGGATAAAAATTACCCTACCGGTAGGATAGGAATGACTGTACCGTCAGGGTAATTTTTAGCCAGACCGAATGGTAAAATTTACTAACCAAACCTAGAATTTCTATTGAAATCAAGACAAAAATTACTACGCTGGAAGGGTAAAATTTAACACAAGTTGGATATTATTTATTCTCATCAGGACAATATTTCCCAAACGAAAAATAGAATTTCATTTTTATATATCAAATTTTATTATTTAAAATTAAATTTTAATAAACTTTTAAATGGGATGGTAATTTTTACCAAAAATTTCTCTCCGTGTATCATGCCAAAATTGATACATTCAAGTGTTTCATTCACATCGGTGACTGTACCTTAAATTCTTGCATTCAATATTAACTCAATTACCGCTGTGGCTGTCACCACAATTATCGCATTCCATGTTGCCTCAATCATCGCGTTCAATATCACCTCCTTTCTATAATAATTTCTATATAAAACCTGAATCCCTTTATGGCAGTATCTAACTTTACGTTATTATAGCGGCGGTCTTCCATGATATTATTGACTGACTGAATAACGAAATATTCTCATGGTCACCATTTGAATGTTTATTACCTGTTATTGTTTTACTCTACATACCCCGAATTTTCGTAAGGTGTGTACCGTCAACACCCTGTATATATACAATGACGAATGATTCGACGCGTCTCTATTGTTTCCCTCTTTATCAGAAAATTCGAACTGAGGCAACTCACCATTGGATTAGATATATAGATTAAAACACTCGTAGTAACATTTAAATTCTGAATTATCCATATAAAATTCATTCTCTCTCAGGTTGCCCTAAATTCCTGAGATGAATCGTGATGAAACTATCTCTGCATCCTTATCAGAAATACAAGCGCGAATGAATTTTTACAGCTTCAAAAATTCTACTGAGATTTTTCCGTACTCTTCCGCTATTTCCATAAAGGTGATACAAACGATTGAACCAAATACCCAAATTCTGCAATTTTCTAGACGCCATGTACAATCCCTGTATACCCGCCATCATATACATAATCCATACACCTACACTCGAAGTAACAAGGGGTTTTCTCGAAGGAAAGAGGACACAACGGCTGTGCACAATTCACGGCATCTGCTTCTTTGGAAGATTTCTACTTTTCCTCCGAGGAAACTTAAGCCCCACCTCTCCTTTGCTTTGTAAATGTCGCTGAGCAACGAAAAAAGAAAGACAAATGAAAAAAGGAAAAAGGTATATGCGAGTTTACTAAGAAAAAAGAAAGAATGAGTACAGGAATATGTTCCCTTATTGTCATTTCGTCTAAACAACTCTCTTATCGGTCGACAATTTCAGACGATGCGCGACACTTCTTTTGCTTCGTTCCATTAGAACAATCGTCCTGTATCTCTTGGCGTGGCCTGACATTATGGAATGAAACGAAGAACAGGGGAGAAGAGAACAAGATTCTTTCGGTGAAGGAGATGTCTTGAAAAATGTCTCCTGAGGTACACTAAAATCTCCATAGATGGTGGAGACTCGTGTGTGAGCGTCTTTGCTATAAACGTTTGGCGTTCGAGAGAACAAAGAAATCTAATAAAGCAATTGCACGGTGGAACGAATTCATTCTGCTAGAAGGAAAAATAAACTGAAATTCCAATTATATTTTTATGGAAGAATAATATTCTCATATATACGAGTTACTACAAGTAAAAATTGGAGTGTCACTGAGATTATTTTGAAGTGATTCTGATGACTATTTCAAGCTAAAGCGATGAAGTGTTGGTAGTAAGTATTTGACATTAGCGAGAGTTTTCCAGGAATCCCCCCTCCCCCCTTCCGGTCTATTGCCGAGATTGGCGAGCGGCTTTTGGAGTGTAGGGCCCCTCCCCCCTTCCGGTCTATTATCCAGATTGTCGTGCATTTTTTAGGGTGCAGAAGGTCTAAAGTGGGTGGTGGGTGGCAGTCGCCCTCCCGTGACCATTCATTCCATTTGTTATAGCAATTCTACGTCATTCCAAAATCGTCTCTATTCACCTTCGCCCACCTACGTCAAACTACGGATCCGGCATTCGGCATCTTCTGTTCTTTTCTCGCTTTGAGGGGTCCCTGCCGAAAATATCGGTATACCGATATTTTCGGCACTCGAGGGGGGGTGGACCATGGGGTAGAACGGGATAGCGGGCTAAATCAAAAATTAGACAAATGCTAAAATTTACAAATTTCGAAGTTTTATAAATCCTAAAATTTACAAATTTCGGAAATTCTGAAATTTCAAAATTTTTGGAATCGTAAAATTTTAAAATTTTTAAAATCCGGAAATCTTACAATTTTCAAAATCCTGAAATGCGGAAATTTGAAAAAATCTGAAATTTTTTAAATCCTTGAATCTCGAAATTTTTTAAATCCTGAATTGTCAAAATTTAGAAAAATCTTGGTATTTTAAAATTTTTGAAATCCTAAAATTTTAGAAAAAGTGGGATTGTGGAAATCCAGAATTTTCCAAAATCTAAAATTTCCCTTATTCCAAAATGTTTGAAGTTCTGAAATTTTATAATTTTTTGAAGCTCAATTTCCGAAAGTTTCCAAAAATTGTAATTAAAAAAGGATAGCAATATTTTAAATTTTCAAAATTCCGAAATTAAAAGATTGAGAAAATTCCGTGGAAATATCATAGATTAATATCAATCAATTATCGACAGATATTCCAAAACTTCTACAAATATCAATTTTTCAAAAAATAAAAATCCTGAAATTCAAGTTAAAATAAGTTCAATCAAAATCAATAAATGAGATTTCACCTTTATGGTATAAGCCCCTCCGATTAAATCCATCCGATTGAACTCCACTTTTACGGAATAATTATAATTAATTATCTATAATTATTAATTTCTTCAAATAAGGGACCCGGAATAACTGACACAGAAAAAATACAAAAGTCCCCATCTCTCATAGAGAGACGCGAGTCTCTACGAAAGAGTTGGAGACTCCTTGAAACTCGAGTCTCTATACTCGAGACTGTCCGAGCCCCGAAAACGTCGCGAAAGACCCGGAGAGACTCATTTTAGTCTCTCACAGTCACGCGGAGCCTCCGAGAGATTGAAAAATTTCATCCCGGGTACATCGAGGGTTGCTTGCACGTATTCTCCGCACCACCCACTTTGCACCTACCATCCGCTTCCCTCCTGCCATCCAATTCCCACCCGTCGTTCAATTCCAAACCACCCCCCACTTTCCACCCGTCGCCCAATCTTAATCCGCCACCCACTACCCCACCACCCATCCACCATCTGTTCATCATTACTGACCGTTGTATTTTAACCCTTTTCCCTTCCACCCACTCTAGCATTTAACCTTTTCTCCCCACCACCCACTCTAGCACGTAACCTTTGACCCCGCCATCCACTCTAGGCCCCTACTCATATCGTCGGCCTTTGTTACCCCAGGGGTCCTCCCGACCCTAAAAAACGCTCGACCATCTGGACAATAGACGGGAAGGGGGGGGGGGAGGGGCCTTACACCTTAAAAGCCGCTTGCCAATCTCGACAATAGACCGGGAGGGGGGGGGGGGAATTCCTGGAAAACTCTCGCTAATGTCAAATATTTACTACTTGTGTTTACGTTTTGATTAGAAATATATTTAAAATAATAGAGAGAAGTTTATCCGGCAGTTTGGCGCAGTGGGTTCATCAATAACTCACACGCGGCGGACCCGGGTTCGATTCCCACCGGTTACACTAGTGAGATACTAACTAGTATAAAAAGTCTTGTTTCAGGGGGCAGAACAGGTGGGAACAAACCGTAAAAACCCGAAAGGGTATACGGAAGAAAAACATAATAGAGAGAAGGGATCAAGGACATCGTAGTAATCACTATAGCACTCTCCAAATACATGCTCATCGAAATGGCCGATTGCTGACCAAAATTCAGTCGCTAATAATGCCACTCGAGTGTATCGATTATCTAGACTAGATTCGAGACCGAACAAACAACTCAAAGCGCTCTAGTTTAGAAGGTTTAATGTTCTTTCGGGCTCATCCTCTCTCCATCTCCACCGATTCGCTTTGGACGGCGTTTATCGTTGGGGTTTATAGAAATGCTCGGAACTATCATCGGCAGCGATGGGGCTCAATGCTTTTGTTATGGTCACAGATAGGTATATTAAGTGTCATCAACGAAGGGGCAAGAGAGAGATGGGAGATACGAGGGAGTATGGAAAATACAAAGCCAGAGATATGGAATAATACAGAGTTTGTTGGAAGTGGGGAACTTTGTATTTTGCAGACTCTGGTGGGGTTAATACCTGCGAATGAGGGATGAGAGTGATACCATCGCTAGTAAATGGATAGTTGCCTTCTATATGTATCCAGCATGAGTAGACAATTTCAACCACAAGTACTCTCTACTATAACCCCCTTTACCCACTTCCTATTGAATTCAAATTCAATGAAACTGTATCATTGGTACGGTGGCTCCAATTACATTTAGACCTATTCGTTACGTTTTGACGATTCAAATGGATATCCAAACTGTACAACCCTCCGTTCTGATTACTATCCACAAATATTTCACCGCAATGCAAGCCACAGAGCCTAGGGGGCTTGAAAATAATGTTGTAACCACCGTTGATATAACAAGAGTCCTCGAAGGTTTTTGATGAAATGAAAATAATAACATACCGGAACGTTGCTCAAGAATGATTGATATAAAAGAGGAGAGAAGAAGAGAGAAGAGGACAGACAACTCAGTGGCTACATTCAGCTTGTCGTGAGATCTCGGTGCTATTCTATCTATTGGTGAAAACTATCTCGTCTGTACGAGTGTCTGGCGATGAAAGGCTCGTGGTAGAGAAGCAATAGGAGGTATGTTTAAGGATATGTTTCAAACAACACGAATCCTGCACCTCGGTAAATGTGGTGGAGATGGTCAGACTGTGATTGCCATCAACCGCATATTGTGATGGTTAGGTACTTTGACATAGTTTCAGTGTACGTGGTTAGGGTCCTTGGGAGTATTTGAAGAGATTGTGAATTGAACCCGAGTGGAAAATCTCGGTCCGAGGCATTACAAGCCTGATCAGGTATCAGAGTAAGGTCCTGATCTGAGACTGATCGTAGCCTTACCACAATTTCCACACAGATGTGAGCTTAATTGAGAGAGGGATTTCACAGGTGTCCTGGTAGCTCAGATGGTAAGAGCACCCGGCGCGCTACTGGGAGGTCCCGGGTTCGATTCCCGGCTAGGAACGGTTGGAAAATTTTTCTCTCAAATTTTAATTTATAATTATTTGCCTATGGTGGAGGCGGTGAAACCCGAGTGGAAAATCTCGGTCCGGGGCGTTACAAGCCTGATCAGGTTTCAGAGTAAGGTCTTGATCTGAGACTGATCGTAGCCTTACCACAATTTTCACACGGGAACATTACTACTTGGGTGAGTAGGTTAAAAAATTTTCACTGGCAATGTCAGTCCGATCTAAGTTGATCGGATCATTTGGGAAATGCAATTGAATCAATTTTTAGATTAGCGGTCGCACAGCTGTACAATATAAACGCCAGTTAACTTACCCCTCTATGACTCTCAAAGCCGTTTCATCTATTTTTTATGAAGGTGATATATCGCAAAGTATTTTGAGGGTTTGTTTTACAGTGTAATGTTACCAAGGACTTTTCATTGTAGTTTTTGATGTGTAAACATCTTATCGCTCGCCCCCACCACATTCTGGCTCGGAGTGATTTGGTGTAAATGCGACGGAAGTCTGTAACCGGGCATGACGTCGAACTGCGCTATTCTCTCAACGCAATCCCTCGGGCGGCCGGCCGGCCTATGTCGCTATTGGGGATTACAGACCTGTCCGATGGCGATGGGATGTTCACACATAGATCTCGAGTACTATATGGCTCGCTGGTTTTTTATTTTATTTTTCTATGCTCGAATGAAGGAGATATTGCTGAAGGAAAGGCTTCCATATTCGTCTCTTCTATGGGAGGTTTGATATGTAGATTTTTCAAAGTCGAAAATTGGTTTCCCCCACAGTGATTGTACTCCATGTTCATAATTGTAAGACACTCCGCTCATCTTCTCCTCATCTCGAGAAATGATAATATAATATTTCTATCTCCATCGAGGACAAAAGAATTAGTTAATGGGAAGTGCCCAAGTCAAATTAATCTCGCAAAGACCCACTACGAATGATTAGTTCCTTCAAGTTTTTCTTACTTCGTTCTTCCATCCCCTCTGGACCGTTATATTCATTTTTATCATTCTTGTATTTCAAGCCCTAGTGTTTATTTTTTATTTTCATTGAAATTCATGGGATTTCATTACCACACCTTCTGCTTTCCTTTTGCCTTAATCATCAGAGAAAAGGTAGAAAGGTGTGAAATGCGGGTTTAAAATGAATGCAAGGATGACAACAGACTTTGATTTAAAAAATGGATCGTCTGGCATTCATCGCGTGCATCTCACTGAGGAAACTATCCGATTTCGATGAATGCACCACCGAATTTCTTCGCTTTCTCATATATCCATCGAAACAGAATACTTTCATTAAAAACGAGAAAAAATGAATAAGAGGAGTTTAACAGTAAAAGTCAGGACTTACATCAGGGAGTTTTCACGAGACAGGATTTCCCCACGATTTACTTTCTCAAAAGAGGAAACTACTAGATGAGCAGGGAAATGGAGCAAGGGGGAAGGGAGAGAGAGAGAGATGAGAATAGAGCGGGAGATTATTGAGGTTAGGGCCAAGATTTTGGCTGTGAGGAGAGCCAGAAACAAAGTTTTGGGGGTAATAGGGCGTCTTTAGAGCTTTCAGTATACGTTGAGGAGCTAATCCGAAGAGAATCCATTGTACAGAGCAAACAGGAGGCAGATTACATTGGTAGGAAACATTGAGAGTCATTTCAAGATACTCGAAATTTGGAGAGTGTTAACAAAATTATAAAAATTGTTCTTTGGAATGGGTCGATAATTTACTTGATTCAGGTGGAAATATGACAAATGTCATGGCGCGCGTGTCACAACCTTATAACCCTTAGAATCCACTCCTCCTCACTGATCCCTTCCCCCACTCTTCCTGCTGTCGTGCTACTTCATATTTTCCTAGTGATATTACCATTTCCGCAAGATGTCATTCCATCCTGCATGACAGTTTATTGTTTATAACATATCAGTCATATATTCTTCACATAATTTCAGAAGCATCCACCTGAAAATGAACGAATACTTGAACAAAAGAATTAAATGATAAACTGTAGGGAGATCTTATGAGCGAAACGAATAAGAGCTTTTCCCTTCGGATGGGTAAAAAGTGAAATTACACTATGTGGAGGGTAATGTTTCATTTGAGATGGATCTCTACATCTCCTTTGGCCGCGCTCGGTCGGTTATCACACATGAGAAGTTACGTCGAAGGCGTCATAGGAACCAGGGAATGAAAGGGGGGGGGGGAAACGGCTTGAAAAAGAGAATGAGAGATGAACGTCTCAGATCTACATTGCTGTGTTTTCTTTGCTTGATGAGTGCTGGGGATACTCAACTTTTTCGAGTTGCCCATGGGCAAACAATTGTTTACTAAAGTTGAGAAATTGCCACTTGCTGCATCAGAGTTATGATGATGTTTGCTATTTCAATAGAAAGTTTGGAAAATTTTCACTTTAGGAATTCATGGTAATTAAATAGAAATAATGATCATGATAATTTATTTGTTGATTCATTAGGAATTATTTGACTATCAGAGTTGGTTCACTGTTGAAAATATATTTGAAGTGAAACAGAGGGAGGTATTTATGGACTTTACTGGCCTTACCTTTCAATTTTACAGGGATTAGTAGACATATTTGAAAGTGAAATTGAGAATTAGAAAGGCCAATAACAAGGGCCATCGCCGGAATACTAAGGAGATATGAGCGGTCAAATTAATGAAATCAAACATTTTAAATTGATTTCAGTTGCCTGCTCTACTGTGACAGTGACAAAGTGCCAAGCGGCTTTGAAAACACTCCAGGCGTTTTCATTCTTCAGGCCAACTTGTCTCTGCAAGGAGCCCCACGTTGATCCTGACTGCAACAGTTTTCAAAACTTCCTGTTCGATCATCCCTGCGTTTATGTCTTGAAAAAAGGTAATGATTAGAGGTAGAAAGTTCAATTAGGATTTTTCAGGTCTCACGTGGAAGTAGATACCGACATGAATATGTAGACAGAGATACTAATAGATAGGCAGACATGGGAATATACAGATGACCAAACTCACATATTCTCTCGAGCTAGATGGATATCAAAAATTCCATCATTTTTTTAGCTGATTAATTACATGACCGCTGGACGGAACAACACGTCTCGGATATGTAGAATATAATTCCCAGAGGACATCCGAAAAAACCCAGTTTTACATGAATGGGAATCGAACCCAAAATCTTCAATACATTCAAAAATAGATTTTTTCCAACTCTCCTTTAACATTATTCATCTATTCCCATCTAAATAGCATTATTCCTTTCCCAAAAACAGAACTCCCTGAAATAGATTTTTTGCCCTATTCTTTTCACGTACCATCTCGGTTTGCGAATTTCCCCGAGAAAGGTAAATGTAATTACGCTTCATCTCGAGGCGGTTTATATATACATCCCTCACTCTCATTTCCACTGGACACGTTCGCCCCGCCGAAATTCCCCATTCCCTTGACAATGTTCTTTATTTATATTCATTAGCGCGAAATTGGCTAGTGACTAATGAAACCCATGATAATGACAACAAAGGTATATGAGTTTATCATCATTATTAGCCGTATCTACGCCATTTGTAATTGATCGAGTTGATAATTGCTTGACACACAGTGGGAACATTGTGAAAATGTTTTGTCGTATCTTCAGCGTTCCAGTGTTTAATTTCGAATTCTATTTAACGATAGTTGGTTAATTGGTCGCGTTCAACCCTCATTTAATTGATAATAGACACTGGGATTCTCATGTATACATACATATCTGTACTCAACACTCTTGATATTTTCATCCACTCGATATCCACGTGTATCCTTTCACGATGAAATAATGGCCAGCGAAGCGTGGTGAGCATTGATCAATTAATGCATATGGTTAGTTCGAGTAGCTCATAATGGTCACTTTCTCGATACTCGATGTATCCCTCACTCATCCGCAATTTAATCAACTGAAATAAGAATATATTCCTTGGTTTGTGAACGTTTCTATTCCATTCCAATACTTGTGTGGCTCAACCGCAAAAAGAAAAAACTCCTTTTCTCTGCTATCATACGTTATGATGAATTTTCGGTGCATCCGGTCTCGAGAGTGAAATATTTACGGACGGAAATGTGGACAGACAGACAGTAAAATTGTGGTGCATCTGATGAATTAATTCTGTATTTTTCATATTTCATTGGAATTCTAGAGTGTGTGCTGAATTTGTGATCTTTTCAATTCGATTTTGAGGAGTGGATGGTGGATTGAAATATTAGTTAGATTCAGGATCTTCTCCAATTTTTCGCTCCAGACGAATTCGCCAATCTATCGAAGGTCACTTTGCGTTTTTTCCTTTAATTTTCAACCATTTTTATTTTTTATTTTCAATTGAAATCTCTGAATTTCATACATAATTCGATCCTCAACTGGATTCAAGAATACAACGTCAAAAATCAATAAATTCATCTTCACATAATCATTTTCTTACAGACAAAGATCCATATCCGATTGACGCTCTTCTCACCTGCAATCACGCTCTAAGCGTATGTCAACGTGATAAGCCATGCTCCAAGCATCTTGAGGATTTCAAAGCAAGCTGCAAAACACGCGATGGAAAATGCCGGGAAAGTCGGTAAGTATTGCCAAAACTTCTCTAATTTGCATGTATATCACCGAACTCATTCGCTTACGTTCGGCTGTATAACGAAGTACTTCGCTCTCAAACTCCACAAACTACGATATCAAACTGCAATGATAGTGCACCCCCATGATTATAATACTGGAATAAAAATCCAATCTAAATACATGAATGCGAATATTCTACAAAATTTTTACCTACAGTTCCTGTCCAACTTTGAATTCAAACCGGTGAATTCAATTCTCGTAACAATATTGCAAAGTTGAGAGTTCGGGATTTGTGTATGCGTATAATACGTTGGGGGTGATGGCGAAATTGGATGGAAAAAATACTATGGGGCGCATGCAGGCTGGTAAATGTACATTAAATATGTAAGTGGAGTGATTCGTACGTTTCCAGAACCTGTTGTACAACTCTGTTGAAGTATACTTTGAAATGGTGGTAATGGTCATGTTGAAGATGAGGGATTCAATCGAAATGTGGGGTTTTATTTGAGCTTTGGAATCAATTGAACAAGGGTTTTTCGTCTCGAATATTCGAATGAATGATTCAAGAAAATATTTAAACCGTGTTCATCCATTGTGACCTGTTAACCTTCTGACTCGGATTTCTTTATCCCCATTATGCGCTATTCGGATTGTAATGCATGGTACCCGCCCAAGTGAGCTAACTACGACCGAGTACGCCTTTCAATGATGCACTGACATATCGTCCATCATTGCATTCGTTTGAAAAATGTGACTGAAATCAATTATTTGCATTATAAAAATTTGATCTCTCCCATGGCGATTCTCCAAACTTCGTTGAATTAGAAAACTCCTCCACTCCCATTTCGTGACTGATAATTTCCTTGGCAATCATTCACCATGTTCAGACATCCACGCAAGTTTTTGATACCTCAATTCATCGTACACGGAACCCCTGGAAAATAAATAGAATCTATAATCCTTTTAGCTGTCTTGATTTTTTGATGAGTGTTCAAATGAATTGCGAAAGGTTGGTAGTTATCAGCGTCCATAGTCATGAGCGATTGCCGAAAAATCCATCCATACCTTTCTATATCTGAATTCGTACAACTTTTTCTTTTTTGACCACTTTCGGCATTTGATTTCTCTCCACATTCATCAAACGAATCATTGACGTCATACTGTGTTAAAGGTCTGCTCTATAGATCGTTGAGAAATTTTTATTTTTTCACCGTTCCGGACCGTTTGCAATCGAGGGGCCATTCATTTATGAAATCACTGTGTCACTCCGGAATGAAATCAGTCTTGAAATCAGTTGAAATCGGTTGAAATCAGTGAAATCATGAAATCAAAAATGAATGTTCAATAAGAAAAAACAAGTAGGCGGCAGCGACATACGGCTATAGATTTGTAACTACAGATTTGCGGTTGTGGAGTTTGTTAATTTGACGTGTGTAAATATTACGAGTTTTATCTCTAGAATATTATTTGAGAGAGAATTGAGAAAAATATGATTTTAGGTTGACTTCAATATGTTTACCCAGATTTTAATAAAATTCACAATTATGACAAACGTTAATGTACTAATGAAGATTTTATAAATAGTAATTTCAGTTATTTGAATGTTGCGCGAGATCCAATCAAGTAGACAAATTATAACGAAAATTCTTATGACTTCAAAAAGGATAGTTGACAGCATTATTATTAAAAATTCATGACATTGAATTTAAAAATGATATTTAGATTAAATTGTACCTTTTCGACGAGCTGACTGAAAATATAAAACGACGTAGTGATGATGATTAATTTCAATAAAACAATAAATAGACCAGAATTCATACTGACTGTTTCATTTAATTGTCTTTAGTTATTTTACTCATAACTTCGTTAATTTAAATCAATGATAACATTATTTTCGTCCACATAACCAATATTAAACCTTTGAGTTTATACACAAAAAAAAAAAATTTATATCCAACTTCTCTCACAAATCTCAATTTAACCTTCAACTGTTCTTATTATATGAGTCAGTATATTATATTTTAACTTCGTCACACAAATCAATATTCATAAAGAGTAAATTTATTTAGTTTTAGACTTTCTTACTGGCCAGTTAATCATTAAATGTATTTATTTCAAAATTAGAGTTATTCGAGATCTCTTCAAATATTAAATTTTCAATCTTAATTTATCAGACGAGAAATAATTATAAATGATAAGTACTTATCTTTAATTTATAGAGAAATAAATGGCTCTGCTCCATACAAGATATTTGGGTACCCAATATAACAAAAAAAATGAAAATGAAAATGAAAATGAAATGGAGAGACTTTAGGCACATGCACTCAGTATAGTGGTTGGGGAGCAAGAGAGCGAACAGGCTCTCTAGCGTCGTCTCGAGGCCCACAGATTGTATTTGAGGCGTATCTCCATTGAGATATTCAAAATTAGTCGTATCGTGCGATATTCAAATTTTTGAATATCTAGATACCTACTTTATCGACATCAGAGACAAACAATTCATTACACGTGTGCGTTTTTTTTGCCAGCAATCAATTGATGGAGCGCTTCCGAATGGTCCTTTCAATCCTTTTCGCGTATTATTATAACAAACGTTTTGCATTTCATGTCTAGAAAGTTGAATATCTCCAGAACCACCTGTCCGATTGAGCTGATTTTAAATACCAAACATTACAATCATGAGAGTCACTTTTATACCAAATTTCAAGTTGATATCTCCATTTTTTCTAAAGTTAGCGTGTTTACAAGGATTTTCAGTGAAAAACGGAAAAATAGCCATATCTCGAAATTTTTGTATGAACGGGTGTACATATTTTGATAGATTAAGATAGAAGACATCGAGATGAAGGTTTTGAAAAAAAAAAAAATTAATCGATTGAATCATTTTCGAGATATCGAATAAAATTGATTTGCATGCAAGGTTAAATATCTCCGGAACTAACCATCCGATTTAGCTAATTTTAAATACCAAACATTGCAATCATAAGAGATACCTCCATGCTAAATTTCAAGTTGATATCTCAATTTTTTCGAAAGTTAGCGTGTTTACAAGGATTTTCAATGAAAAATAGAAAACTAGCCATATCTCGAAAACTTTCCACCAACGGGTATACATATTTTTATTGATTAAGATAGAAGACATCGAGATGAAAATTTTGAAAAAAAAAAAAATGAAATCGGTCTAGTCATTTCCGAGATATTGAAGGAAAACGAATTTTCGATACATAGCAATATCTCGAGAACTAATCGATCGATCGGGCTGAAATTTGGCACAGAACTAGCCCCATCTATTTCCAACTAACTGACAAAATTTCAGATTTTTTTTGAACTCTTTTACTCGTTTAATCATTAAATTTACGAAAAAGTGACCACCGGTCAGCATGTACACATACAGACATTCTCGCCAAACTTTGTATTTTTACGTTTCAGACCATTCTACATCGTTTCCAGGCAAAATTGGAAAATGTCAAAATTGAACGATTTCAAAGGCTTCCATTTGGAAGCCAAAAATCAAAAATGAATAGAAAAGAAATGGAAGAGGTGAAAAATTTTTGACTTAAATGTGATGACCTGTCATGATCAATATTTTTTGAATCCACCGACAGATTCTTTTCTAACTTTTTGAGTACTTTGTGGAGAGGGTACTGATAGTCTCTGTGAAGCGACAGCCCGAGGAGGGCATTTTAAGTGGAGGATGCACTCTCCTCGAAAATCGAAAAAATTCGGATTTTTATATATGACCCAGTCATGCTCGATTTAAATTTCTAATTCTATGAAATGAATAGATATATCATATCAAATGAATTGACAAGAAATTATTTGATTCTCATAGCTTCATTTTCATGGTTTCATCCCTTCATTCATCCTCCTTGTAATGACTCTCATGTTTGAGCCTTTTTACATTAATATGATGCATTTTTCCCCCCCGAGTTCTATCCACCTTCCCCTTCTTCTCCATTCATCCCTCCTCCATTAAATAGGTGAAATCGAAAATTTAAAATCGAAAAGAAATCATGAAATCACCAAAAATCCCATGAAATCACATGGAATCGATGATTTCATGAAATCATTGAAATCGCTTTGAAATCACGTGAAATCAGCAATCACTGTGTCACTGGATTTTTAAATGAATGCCCCCTCGTTTGCAGTAGTAACGCTTTTTTACATTTTATTACGGAAAAAGTGGAGTTCATTAAGTGGAAGATCAAACAAATGGACCAATTAGTGAGGTGGAGAACTTTGAAAAGCAAGAAGTTTTTCATAAAATGTTAATGGCTACCTTTCTCTCATTCTGCAAAATAAGAGTATTCCAAAAGTACAACTTATGCGAAACGAAGATAAAATGATTGTGAAATTCTGAAATCAGAAAAAAATATCAGACAAAAACTTGCTTACAAATTCCAGATTACATTTCATTTTTATTAACGTTTGAACAAATAGATATTTGTGGAAGTACAACCAATTGCTTAAGTCTAATAGCAGTTGTTGACAATAATTAATCTGTAACATTTTCTCAATTTTAGACAGCTAAGGTGATACATTCAGGGATCAAGCGTCTGGAAATCCTCAAATATCGAACTGTAAAATCTAATATTATACATATCGATTTACTATTCAATTCTTCGGTTGATAACTGATATCCATTCAGTAACCGCTTACACCGAAAATTGAGTGCATTTCAATGTATTGTCATATGCTGGAATGATTTCAATGGTTATCCGTTGGATGCTGTCAAAACTCAGAAAGATGGTCATGATCGAGAGGTATTGGGTTTTATAACTGACTATTGTAAAATTACGGCTAAATTTAGACAGTGAGTGATGGGAATTGGACAAATATTTCTCGTTATATCTCCATTATTCTATCCACATAATATTGCCAGTGTTTCTCCATTACAAAACCATCAGTTTTCCTCTCCAGCCCAGTTTCCCCCTCACGCTTCTATCTATTTACCGTTAATATCTGGTGTGAATTCGGCCTAGTCCCTAGACTTTCCGCCGTGATATACTATGAAATCCGACGTTACAGAGGAACAATTGATTGAACGTGAAAACTGCATCAACGCTGTTTGAATTCTCGCTAATTGTTTTCCCCTCTAACCTGTTCTATCAATTCACGTATATCTGTATCTATTTCTCGGTTGTTTGACTGGTGACCGACCATTTCTCCCCTCACACTCTTCGTGGCCGTTTCCGTTTCGTCATTACTCTCTCGCTATAACGACAAACCAGTTTACCCTTTTTTTTTTTTTTTTATTCCATTTTGGTTATCTCCTTCATGAGAAGGCAAGTACCATTTCTACTCCGTTGTTGCGTCCGGAAAAACCAGTTAACCCTATTGGGATCTGACCTGTGGGACCAAGACCTCTGGTGGCAAGAGAAAAAATTACTATGATTTCAGAAATTCTGAGCTGCATAGGCGAGTACAGCAGAATTTAACATTAATTGTCGTCAACTGTCAAAAAATGTTTTTTTTTTTTACATATTTTATGATTTTTTATGGAGGAACAATGGGATACATGTAGCGCAATCGATGCACAATCAGATGACTAAAGTCTGCTTTGAATTTCAAGATAATCGTTTTACTGATCGCAGAAAAAAATGATATGTGCTACTCGGGCAGATCTGCGCTTTCCATATAATTATTTCTACCTCATAATTATTCCTGCCCTTCATTAATTTAACTCCAAACAGTAGTGCGAGAGTTGAAAATGTCTTCTTGGTTCCAAAACTTCTCCAAAAGACTCTCCTTTAATACTCAAGACTTCATTACGGACGCCATCATTCAATTTCCTGGCAGCCAGTCTTAGGCCAACAGATTGTTTCACCGAGAATTAGTAGTGATTCCACTGGGTTTGGTATCCATCACCCTGCGGCTTCCTTGGTCTGCAGAATTGACAAACAGCGATTGGCAGTGGTTGTTACAATTGAGACCCTCTTACCTCGTCCGTCCAGCTCCAGTCAATTCCAGTTCCAATTCTCAGCCATTCCATATTCCCGGTATTGTCAGTTCCAAACACAATCCTATCTCCTTCCTGTTGAATTGAGCTACGTCTGAGATTGCTATTAGCCTGAGCTTTTGCTCCAACGACATTTCTAACTCAATTCGCTTGAATTGATCTCGTGTCCTGGAATTCATAACAATTACCCAATCAATTTCCATTTCAATGACAATCAAACGACGCCCGTAATACTCACCAATCGACAATAACATCATCAAAATAAATTTATACAATTACAATCGGGCGAACATTTATTTTATCGACATATTTAGAGCAAACAGATTAATTGAATGGAGGATAAATACATTGAATAACCACAATGAATGTAAATGCACTCGAATATCAAGGGTACTACCCCACCTATTTGCATTCCGACAATTAATCGACGTTGCTGGGACCGCACGGTATCGAGTTAACGAGCGACTGGAAGCTCTTCGACGTATTTACCGTGGTAACAATCCTCCATTTGTGGTCTTTGCGGTTCGAAGGGTTGGTGGTGAAAGTATTCCTGTCAATGGGAGCTGATCATTACTTTGTTCCACATTTCCATTGCTACAATGATCATTATTCGTGCTTGATGGAGGGTCAGATATTTTCTTTTTTTCCCAAAGAATTCATTCAGGTTTGATATAGACCATTTCATCACTTTCCTACCAAATCATTCTTGAGCTTCATCACCAAGTATCGGAATTATGCCAATTCGAATTGTTTTATTCATGAGAGACACACTCTGCGATTATTCATCTCCAGTTTTTTCCCTGCAACATGGAAACCGTCTGGAAAGATTGATACGAAAGAGCACTTTTCAATTATTGTTTTCCTCGAAGATTTACAACTTCCATCTACACTCGTATACTATCCATATATTTCGAGCATTTTGGTGTCTTGAATTATCCAGGAGATTGTTATCATTCGAACTGACGTTTTATTCGCTCTCCACCCCTCCTGTTAAAATATAAAAATAAAACTGAGATAAAAAAAATGAAAGTTGGATTGTATGGTAGACAGCTCAGTGTATTTATATTCTTAGATGGAGAGAAATATTCATCGAGTTGGCCGGCTGACGGAGATCTAGGGTTCCTTTCCCTTCTTCCTTTATGCTGAGTGAAATTCCAATCTCCAGGTTATTCCCATTCATTTCCCTTTACATACATAATGTAGTATTATCATTCTTCTCCCTCGTGTTGAACTGTACCAGATGAGATGACCAAGATCACTAGAAGAGGATTGAAACTTCTGTAGTTGTTACACATATTTGATCAATGTCATTACGTTGGGAGAATAGAAATGTGAGTGAGCAATGATTGTAATGAAATTTATTTTATATATTTGAGACCTCAGAGAATTTTTGCTTCTGGATGGAAGCCTTGTAATCGTTCCATTTTCACATTTTCCAATTATGGCTGGAAATGATGTAGATGGTCTGAAACGTAAAAATACGAAGTTTGGAGCCAATGTCCGTATGTGCGGATGTCCACTTGGTGCTCACTTTTTCGTAAATTTAACAATTAAGTGGGAAAATCATTCCCAAAAAATCTGAAATTTTGATAAATTGTTGGTATTAGTTGAAGCTAGTTCGGTGCCAAATTTCAGTTTGATCGGTCAAGTAGTTTTTGAGAAATAGTGATTTGTTTGTAAATCTTTTGACGTCAATATCTCGAAAACGGCTGCATCCGTTGAGATTATCTATCTCAATTAACCCAAATATGTATACCCATCGATACAAAGTTTTTGAGATATAGCCACTTTTCTGTTTCTCACCGACAATAATTGTAATCGCTCTAACTTTCGAAAAAATCAAGATATCAACTTCAAATTTGGCATGAAGGTGACTCTTATGATTGTCATGTTTGGTATTGAAAATCAGCTCAATCAGACGGTCAGTTTCAGAGATAATCGTTCGGGAATTACGATAATAACAAAATATGTATATTCATTTATGTAGTTTTCCAGATATGGCCATTTTTCTATTTTTCACTGAAAATTCTTGTAATCCTTACCTGTGGGAATGAAGTTAGATGATTGAATATATCAATAGCGTTATCATTTGTGTGATTTTGTCACCAGCACGCCCTCATTTTTCCAATAGTTCAACCAGTTCAAGAATTCTGTAAAAATTCTTAATACTTCCTCATAACCTCCCGATGGATCTCCAATCGAGAAATCGCGTAAGGAAACGTTCACACCTTCAAACAAGATATAAACAAAGAAGCAACGAAGTCTTTCAAATCGCAAAATTCAATTGTTTTCATTCTAACGTGTCCTCTCACTATTCGGCTAGCTGAACCAGTTCAATTTAAAAAATCATCCGGAAGCGAACCATCAATTTATTAATGGCAAGGAAACAACGCATATTTACAGCTGCATAGCCGCAGCCGCATGGCCTCTACGCCTGCTTGTTTTTTTTTCAAGTCTCAAGAGAACACATCTATCCAATACTTAATGAAAATAATCAATTGCAAATATTTTTAATAATACCGATTTCAATGAAGGTTTTTAAATCGTAAGAAAATCGAGAATATCGAAGTAGATTTGTAAAAATTGAATAATAATTACCATAAGTAGCATCAGAATAAATCCTTAACAAATCAAGTGTTCATCAATGTCAATATCAATTAAGATAAATTGGCAAATTAGAATAATTAAAACAATTATTATAATGTCTCCATCAAGAACTAAATACATTTTACTGGAAATTCATGAGATGTGGGATTAATTTTTTTGAAAGATAAAACAGGTTATTTTTTATTCACACTTTACTCATAGAAAATATATTTACACTGAATATTTTATAATAGTCTTTTTACACAGTTTAACCCTCTAACCTGACTATCGTCTTTACTCGTATTTTCGGAGTGGTGGTGGGGGTATGGGGAATTCACGCTAACACTCGAGCGTGGGAAAAAGCTTAGTCAGGTTAGTGGGTTAAGACAACACTCTTCAAAACAATACACTTCAAACACTTCAAAAGTCTCTTCGTCAAAAATGCCTCTTGCGAGGACTTCGTCTATGGTTCCAACTAGTGGATCGTCTATCGTCTACTCACCGACTAACTAACTACTCCCAATTTACACTCGTCTATATATACAATTGGAGCCTTAAGGCTCCCTTCGTCCTAGGGCTAACGCGATCATGTTCGCCTTTTCTAGAACCTTCGGGATGCTTCTATGTTGACAATGCTTGTCTCTTCTAATCGTGGCAACGTGGCTCATGCACTTACTCCGCCCCTTCTACTTGGGCCACCAGACCCGAAACGACAATAGAGAATTGTCTCTCTGTTTCTTAATCCTATTGTCATAAAACTAATGGACGTTATTCCCCTTCGTCCAGACTATTGGGACGTAGTTCCCCATCGTCCAGACTATCCTAACGTAGTTCCCCAGCGTCTAGACTATTTGAATTTGGAAATAATCTTACAAATAGAATATCCTAACGGAATTCCTCATAATTAAAATAAAACTGTACAAAATGAAAATTCTCGATACTGCATGAGATTAACCTTGAAAATTACATTGAAATTGAATTGCACTTTATCCAAGAATTGTAAAATGAAATATGGAATTAAAATAAAAGAGAATGCATTAATTAAAACCACAAATTCGCGGAAAAACATAATTTTCCATTAATATTTATTCAGAGAATTATTCCTCATCCTTTCACATTATTTTTATTTAAATAATGGAATTTTTATCAGTCAATATGACGTATTTGTCTCATACAAAACTATCCCAACGGATGTTGGTCAATTGTCTCAATATAAATCAAAAATAACTTTTACATTTTTTTATCATAAACATAGTCCTTGGCTTTTCAAAGAATAATCTGAATCGTTTATATCTCCGTTTATTATCAAAGTATCATGAAATATTCAAATATTAATTTTTACCATGTGCTCATACATCAATAATTTTCTAACGAGAATGGCACTAATAATTAAACAATATATCGATATATTTTTATCACGCTCAATTTCTTCAGAATATTAAATTAATAATTTCAGTCAATTTAGAGTCGATTATAGATTTTTTTGCAACACCTGCCGTAAAAGTTAACTTTTCGGGTCAGTTTTACGTGCGTAAAATGTTTGTTTTCCGCATCGCGTGCGTAAAATTCAAAGGTCGTGTGAACTTCGTTTTACGCACTCGAATTTCACTTTACGCACGATCTTGAATTTTTCGCACTCCGTGCACAAAACAAACACTTTGCACTCCAAATTGCCCCTCAAAGCGAACTTTGGCAGGTATTACAAAAAATAGTATGTGTAACGCGTACGTACAAAAAAGTTTCACTTTACGCACTAGTTACACAATGTACTATTAAATAATAATATTACGTATTTGAGAATTTTTACCAGACGAGATAGAGTGCAGGAATGACTCTAAAATATTTAGTCAAACGAGAAATGATGCAATAAAGAAATTACTTATCTTGGTTTTTTATGGGTAGAAATATGCTGCTATATGCTCCAGTCACCAATTGAGATTATATAAATAAATATTTAGGTACCCAACTAGAGATTTTAGCAAAGAATGAGTAAATGAATTTTAATGAAAAGACTGGAGACAAGAGAAAACACGTGCTTACAGCACAACGGTCACCGGGCAAGAGAGGGAGCACAGGCTCTGTAGCAACTTCCTCTCACCCATGAGGTGCCGTACGAGTTGATTTAAATATGATGTGTGGATTTCGCACTTACCGATCATTAATAAAATTTTATTTCCTTGCATGATTCATTAAGATACTTCATCTCTTTTCCAAATATGGACTGGTAGACATCGAGCTCGTGGATGAATGATTGAAAGCTGTTTTACTTTCGTCATCATTCATTGCAATAGAGATTCAATTAAAATTTGAATGGAAATTAAATAATTCAAAATTCTTATCCTCTCTTTCTCTCTCTCTGAATCTTGACTCACCTCCATCGCACAACGTAATAAATTAATCGTAATATCTGTATTCAATTTCCCAACTTCTCCACAGGTTCCAAATACAACATCTGTATAGCGTTCACCATTTGCCCTGATTAGAGACAAAGGCGCCGGGTCCTGTTCATGTTTGTCAACTACTTCAAACATAGAGACACATGCGTAATTATACGACATATCAAGTATACTTGTCCCAATTTCCCAAGTGGCCCCATTCACTCACGCTCGATACCAATTTGCCTAATTATTTACGATGTAAAATAGACCAAATGTTAACCCATAATAATTCAATTTCGACATTTTCACTATTTATTTGTCCTTTCATTAGCAACAACTCATTATCTTCACCGCAATCATCATATCGTTGTCACATCATATTGTCTTTCTTGAAAATCGTACAAATTCATGTTTATGACCATCTACAATACAGGATGAAGAGTGTACTAATATCCTCCGTAGATAGGGTTTTACTCTGTCGCGTAGCATTGAAATCAGGAATAGCTTCTTCCAATCACTTAAACTCGCTTAAAACTCTGCGATTGGTGTATGTATAGATGACAGTGTTTACAGATCGTTTATCGATTCTCAGTTATATGAGTGTAATAGTTGAGGAGAGTTCATCGCCTGTGTCCCCAGTCGACCCAAGTGTATTATAACACTGAGAGGGTGGTGGAGGTAGTGCCTGACTGAGACGAAACGATGGTAAAAAGGAGGTGGGGGAGGAAATAGTAGTCAATGGGGTGTAACAACAGGAACGGTGGAGAAAGCCAATTTACTCCGGTTGGATGAGTTTTATTGACTCAACTCCTGTTTCGTAGCTCAAGTAAGTATAGACTCCCAACATCGGTGATGAATTTCATTCTAATAGTTGGGTTATAATCTAACCCACATGGTGATAATTTCTCGACAACTTATCGAATCTCTATTCTGGGTCATTTCATAGACGTCGTTAGTATTGATGAATCTGATACATGATTCAGATGTTCCTTCATTATTCGGACGATGAAGATTTCTAATCTTACTTGTCGCTGGGAGCAACTGTCAGCTGGTTCGATGAAATACTCCAACTGGATGAGTCTTTTGACGTGATCTTGCTCTGACGTTTTATCCAGTGATGGACATGATGTCTCCAGGTTCGATATGACTAAACTTGTACTCTCGCTCTACTTAATCCTACATTTTCAATCTTCCGAGAGCTTGAGAAATTCCAATCTTGTAGATTTTTTTTTATTTCAACATTTTTTGTAATACATGCTCTTATGAATTTTTTCGCTTTCATTTTCCTTGAATATGTATGCAGGTGGCCCTTCGAGGATGTTTAGAAAGTAGTGCATGGAATCATAATACTGTGATATTCTGTTTTAAGATGGCGGCGAGATTCTCATGTTGAGAGGGATATACCTCTTTTAGTTTAAATTATTCGGAGAACACGATAAATATTGTAATTCGAGGTAAAAATGTTCACTGAAATAGTCTACTCAGTTTATACCATAAGAAGTTATACGTTAGCTAAACGCTGAAGAGCAGTACGTTACGATGGAAAACCGGATATCTGGGGGCTTGGGGCAGAAACGGAAAGCAGTGGTGGTTTTGGCTTACCTGGAAATCCCAAGTGAATCAGTTGGTTTTTCCGGTATGGAGTCTCTGCTAGATACGTAGTCCCCTTTTTCATCTCTAAAGTGTAGGCTTTGTAATACTCGGTGAATTCCTTGTGTACATTATGTTTCCAGTAATCAGTTACTAGGAAGTTTATTCTATTCAATATATAATGCCAATCCTCCTCTACTTTGATAGTATTACCTGTGTACATGCGTCTAAGAGAATCCATCGAATCATCTGTCAACTGAGAGGACTCTACTTCCGCATCAATCGATTCCATCGAAAACTTGATCAGGTCTGAATTATATGAAGTCGCTTCGATTGCGTCATTGATGACCTCGATCGAATCATTCCTCTATGAGAAAGTAGACATTGTGGCGACCTTGAAAGGTGAAGATATAGTGAACAATCGATTTTCGGGGCGATTATAATAACTTCCATATCCCAGAAAGTTGAAAATGGAAAGAGAAAGAAAAAAAGTATAATTCCATTTGCTCGTTCGTATATCTTCGATTCGATAAGCCTTATCGAACTGGTGTATATATCGCAAAACCTCTGAAAGTGGATTCTTCCTAGGGTTAGGAGAGGCTTGATCGCGTTACACCGATGATGGTCGTTCTGGGTTTCATCAAATCCTACTCCATCCTTTCCGTTGTAGATTGAGATGAGCAGGTATTGGGAATCGATAATCCATAACACCACAGTCTAACTTCTTATGTCCATACTTTTTTCACGTAATTTTTCATGAAAATCACTGGGTCGAGGGATATTTGAGAAGGCGAAATAGAATGAATCTTTTTTTCACTGGAGATAGGTGAATACTTCAAAGTTTCATCATGGAGTAGATGAAATGTGGATGAGCAAAAGCCAGGAGTCTCGGCTTCTTCCAGAGTTGGCTTCCTATTTACCAGAAATTAGGCCAAATGCTTTCGAGGCCCATTGAAAAGCCATATCACCATAGAATCATATGCACAGAGAAAAAATTAGAGGCACAGACGGGATTGATGAAGAAGATGATAATTTGTGCTTCAATGAATTGATAGGATTGGGATATTATCACATCACGAGAGATAAATTATGTGATGACGTCAATATTCTCATTATGATAAATTTCATTAATGTTTTAAATCCAGAATTTCGTAATGAGGAGGAATATGATCATCATCCCACACTAACTCATCATATCCATATTCGTATCCACACTACAAAAATTTGGATCTTATTTTAAGATCCATTTATCCGATTTTTAAGATCGAAATGTCCCAATTTCTAAGTACTCAAATATGACTCAATTTAAGATTGTTTTTTCATCTTGAGGCTAAAATGCATTTCGGATCTTATTTTTTATTTTTTTATTTTTTTTTCCTTTTAATTAATTTTGTAAAATGATTTATTGATTTTTTTTCTTTTCCTTTCTTTCGTTAATTGTATTCGAATTTTTTTTCTATCATGGAACAAATGTCAAAGGACAATTTTCTTTTTCATTTATTTAAAATCGAAGGACTATTTTTTTTTTTATCAAAGGACAATTTTTTCGAACAGTAGCATGATGCCATGTGATAAATGTCAAACGACAATTTTTTTTTTTCATTTTTTTTAAATCAAAGGACTAATTTTTTTTTTTCTTCTGTGACGTATGGGATTGGCCAATACGTCGATTTATTTTATAATTTTAAGAAATGGTCATAGGAGACTGGATGGAGGGACGGAAAAATGTGATTTCTCTTTCCTGTCATCCAGGCTTCGATCAGCGATTCCACGGTGTCATTTGGACATTGTGGTAAGCAGTCCCACGGTTTTTGCAAGTTCAGTTCAGGTGGGCTGAACTGTTTGACTGTATTAGTTTATGTCATTGATGGCACAAAACGGTGTTAGTGAAGGAAACCATGGGATTACTTAGCTCAGCAACTTGGAACTTTGGTGAGCTTTGGTGGATCCCCTGGACTCACCAGAGTACCAGAGTACGATCAGGAGCAAAACAGAGCAGACCTCTGAGCTCAGGCCTTCAGCCACACAAGATAGACGAGTCGGGTCAAAGTTCCAAGCTCGCAGTAACATCAAATAGCAACGCTTTATACCAACTCACTCATAACATCAGTGTGTATTCGAACGTTAACTGAACAATATACAAGTAGCTTTTACCTACAAATGCGCGAGTGTTTATCGAAAGAGCTAACTGAACCCTTCCGATATCATTCCATCCGACATCCGCCGAGTGAGCGAACCCCGCGTGAGCTCACCGCCGAAGTTGGCCGAGAGCGGAGTGAATAAAGGATTATAATAACAAGAACTAGAACGGGAGCTTCAGAGTTCCCAATCCCGTTATCACCAACCAAGAGTATAATCCTTCAACCTTGAGTTTTACCTCCGGGTGAAACTCATAACGTCACACCTTTGACATTTGTCACATGGCACTATACTACTGTTAAAGAAAAAAAAATTATTAGTCCTTTGATAAAAAAAAAAAAAATATTAGTCCCTTGATAATTACAAAAAAAAATCTTCCCTTGACATTTCATCTCATAACATTAGTGCCGTGATTCGGAGCTTATTATCGATATCTGTCTATTGTTATTTTTTTAAATGAATACGTTATTGGATGAATGTGTTATTGGATTAATTATTCAATTAATTAATTAATTAATTGATGTATGGATGAATGAAGAAACCACCAATTCTATTACTTAGTGGATTTTAACTTTGATCGATTGACAAATGAACGAATTCTTTAATTGATAAAATCGGTTTATCTTCAGACTGGGAAATAGTCTTACATTTTGGGTCTTAATCGCCACGCGCATCTTACATTTGCAAAGTGTCTTACGGCTCATGTTCATAAATCACTTTGAGAATCTTCAATTGAGATTCTATTTGGATCTTAAATTGGGGATCTTAAAATTTAAGATTCGAAAGGAATCTTATTTCTATCTAAGATCTATAAAGGATCTTAATTGCGTAAGAACATCATCATAAGATACGAAATAGATCTTATTTTAAGACTCTTTATCGTTCTTAAAACCTTAGATCTTAGTTTAAGAACCCTCCTAAAATCCTACTTTTTGTAATGCGGGTTCGATGCATCAATAATAGACATTGCAATTGCTGAAAAACATCTCCCTCTATCTGTTTCCTGACTCTAATTTCTATTTCCGTTCAACTCAGATTACATTCAATCTCCACCACAAACTAAATCTCAAAATCTCGGTGGGAAAAAGGAGAGGGATGAAAAAGTTTCAACACGGGTCATATGATAACGCCGTTGGTTTCGTCGGTACGAAAGTGTCAGGATGTCTCTTCACTGGGGGGTCTGAAATTTACTATCCCACACCTGAACAAGCCGACGCGTAATTAAGCCAGACAGATAAACACGCAATTACCCAGGCGACGACTGAAATGGAGGAGTAGTGAGGGTGAGTGTGGGGTTGGTCGGGGAAACAAGTGGTGTAAGCCCAAAACAAAGGGGGGGGGGGGAGGGAGAGTAGATCAAAACGTGGCAAGCAAGCGAATGGTTGTGCTTGTGTATTGCCCTCTGTGCAGTATACGAACGAGCCTGGAAGGAGAGGAAAGAAGAATGGATGAAATTCCCCTTGCACTTTCTATCCCACAGTATTATTCATCATAGATTTCCATGGCTTGCTTCAAATGAAGTTAATTCCATATTGCTTGCATTCACCTATACTACCACATCACGAGTATCGCTTCTTGTGATAATTAGACCGAATTACGGAGGTGATATAGATAACGAAGATGATTACACCAATTACGACCGGAGAAATCGGTTGTTTCAAGAGTTTTTTTCGAGAGGTTCCTTTTCCTCTGTGAAGAGGAGTGATTGTTCGAAACATATTTCATTGAATTTTCATTAAGAACGTCAAAAAAACTCTTTCGATATTCTTTTTCAAATTCACTTTTAAATTTCCGGATTATCTTGTTAATACAAGAACATAATTATTGGAATGAAAGAAATGCGGGAAAATCTTGTCTGTTCTATACTTGGACGGCCTTTCTTAAATTCTTATCAAGCTCTAAGGGCGTCATTCTACTGGAAGATAACACCGATGATGAGGATGATAAGGAGCAGTAATAATAAAGGAATGACGGAGGGGGGAAAAAAAACACTATCAGTGGCTACACACAGGTATGGAGGGTGTCATAAAACAACGAGAGAGCGTGGGGTTCTATATTTTCCAGCATTTTAGGCTGGCAGCGGCATCGTGTAGCCAACATAAATCTTGGGGAAAACACGCGTCGCAAAATTGCCATGAGCCGACGCTTGCTCCAGAAAATATGTTACCGTCTTTCACCTACTCTTATTTTCCGACTCCGCCAGTCTCTCCTCTTTCCCCTAATCCTCAACGCCGACTGCTGCTTTGTGTATATATGCCTGCTCACTCTTTATGGCAACGCGATGAGCTTCATTTTACCCACCTTTATGTACTCTGGCAAATTGTACATACAAACAGTTTTCAGTATCACAAATATACAGGATTGTTGAATTGCTGATATTTCACGAGTTGCTGACAGTAAATGGAAAGAAGTTGATGAATGGTGACTAGAATATCCTGGAGAATCGAATAATTCTGGTTACTTCTCATCTTGGAATATTCTCATCTTCAATATGAATTCAGTAGCAAAGAGATGAAACGGTTCAAGTTGAAATATGCAATTTTTGCAGGCAAGCTGAAAAACTTATTGCAATTTTCCTTCGAGTTGATTTGAATAGATATCCCATTTTCAAAAATAATCTTTCCAAACTGTTCGATCTACCTCTTCACTACTGAATCTGATTATTTGAATAGAATCTATTCTCCACATATTTTTTCTGCTGAATGTCGCAAATCAAGAATTGAATTCGTAAAAATAAATTGAATAGGATTGAAGAATGAATATAATCGTGTTTACTGCATCACTTGCTTATTCCAATGAGACTTATTTTGATTCATGGTTACTCGACTGGTGAATGAGTGAAAAGATCAGATGAAGATTCGAAAAGTTGGTGACACTGATTTAATTCAGAATAAATCATAACTCTACACTGTTTCACTTCGTGATTCAATCTTGATGATCCACTTATAATCTGTGACTTTAAAGTACATTATGTGTCAATCATGAAATTCTTGTCTTTTAAGTGATAAGCAAATATAAAATGCAAATTTCTGATGGAGTTAAATGAAGAACAAAGATACCTACCAATTCCTTCCCGGTAATCAGCGGTAAGACTCGCTCAGACAGAAATTATCGAGCTTCAACAACTGGTTCAAAATATCTTCCATGATTACTTTCATATCCTCCGTGTATAGTTGTGCCTAGTAAACAGCCACGACGTACATGAGACACGCTGCCACCGCGGGCGGCAAAAGTGGGTATACTGCAACACTGCAATGCAGTGTACACTAGAGAGCAAGATGAGCCAGTTCAGCCGCGGGCCGTTTGGGGTATATTCAGGGATGGAGCAAGCCCGCCTACAAGGGTATAAAGAGAGGTACAAGACCAGTTCGATTCTATCCGCGCGTGCATTTTTTTAAAGGTACTCCTTGGCCACAAGCACCGGTTGGAGACGAGCTTTCGACGTGCTATATACTTCAAGCAACGGCTACCACGCGATAAGACACGACTTAAATCCACAATGCCTCATTCTGTCCACGCTTGGCATCATTTCCTACTTGCTATTTATTTTCTTTCCTGCACTTGGCTTGCCTTCGTTTACCTTGCATCTTGTATTGCCGCAAGATTCGAGGGAAGAAGAGAAATGAGATAATAATAAAAAATAAAAATAAGAGAAATGAGACAAGATGACTAGAGGAGGTGTTTAGTCTCGAGGCAACAGATATTATTTTACTTAGAGTGAAGTCGTAAGAAGTCAAAAAAAATCTCGAAAACTATTCAATCGATTCAAATAAATAATTCTCCAAGTTTCAACATATCCCACTGCATATTGGACAGATGCTTGCTTTGAATTTGAATACAATTTCGAAGACAAATGGAAATGACTGTCCACTTTAATTTTTGCACTTCTCACCTCTCTCTTGCAAAAAAGAAATGAAAATTTCACGCTTGGTATCCTCCGTAACCGCGATAAGTTTTCATACTGAAAATTCACATTCGCCGAGAGAAAAGGGTAAAATGGTGCTTTTTACCACTTGAACTATTCTCGTTCAACCAAAGATATGCGAAGGCGAGCACCGAGACATAGATAAAGCCTCCTAATTTCTGGGTATCAGCCAAGAGGAGAGCCAGAAGCCAAGAGGTAAGTTGGAATATCGCGATGATGAAAATGGGAGCATTACGTATTCCAAATGATCCTGAAAATAGATTTAAGGTTATTGAATGTCATTAATGCATGTTCAGGGCTTGTGAAAGACTACAAGTACCCGTTAATGGTGGTAGATGGTAGCCATCCGGCAGCCTGAGGGGGATATTATTTAGAATGTCAGCATGTTGAACCTCTCTGAGTTGAGAGGTTGCGAGTGCTGTACATTCAATTGAACAGTAGAGGATTATTAAATATTTTGAAGAACGTTTATTGAAGATTCAATCATCAAATCTTGTGATCAAATCCACATCAGCTCATATTAAATTCTGGTATGGATTTTTGTTGCAATGTGCGTAATTTTATATTATCTCTTTTATTGGAAGGATGATGAATTTTTATGCTCCTACAAATAAATGAATTCCATACTAAAATCTGTGGTTATTGTACATGTCAGAGTGTTGAGGACATTTTTCTATGTTATATGTCCTCATAAAAATTCCTCGTAAATATTTTGAAGATGTAATTCAGAGGAGCAAGTTTCCCCGGTAATTCCCTGGATATCTCTTCTATTCCTTTTTGTGTAGCATTGAAAAAGCACCCGTAAGCCATCCCCCCCCCCTCCTACACCTCTTCCTCATTTAATATACCCTTAAATATGTTTAACAAAAATTATCTCCAGACTGGTGAAATCAAATGTGTCGTTCTTTGATAGTTTTTTTGCGCTGTGATGATAATCCTTATAACAGGGCAATATTTCCAGGAAATTGCAATTTTTCAACGCTGTTCACAACATTTTTTCATCATCCTTCTTTTGTGATGAATATTCGTTGTTCAATATACACCCTTATATGTTGCTCATGGGAATAATTCTGACGACGTACCATTAAAATTGCCCTCATATTTATGTACCCGATACGTCAACTGGATGTCTCCTTTTGAAATATCCAAAATTTACGTCGTTGACTTTTTCACCAGTTTGCCTTTCACCACCCAACGATGCATAACATGTATATATAGGGTCGTTCAACGTCAACGTGGATGTATCGTTGAAATATTTTTTCAAAGCACTAACTCGTAAGGCTTTTACACCCTTGAGTTGCATGCGAAGTCATCTCACCCAGTTGAAATGTCGTAAAGAGACGCTCGCACGTGAGATATCTATGTTGTTGTAGAAAAAGAAATACGTAAAATTCAATGTCATCGTTATCCGTAAAATTTGTAGAGTTGACCTTTCGAGTATTATACAATCACTCAGTTTTTCATACGAGTAGAAGATCAAAGGTGATACCTTTTAGAGTACGTGATTTATTAAAGGAAAAAGAATCAAATTGTCCAGTGATGCATTCATTGGGTCTCGAAGAAAAGGTCATAGGGTCATTGGTGACACAAATTGTCCACAGTCGATTGACTATTCTTACGTTTACTCTACACTGCATAAGCATGTCCACATTCATTGTTTTATTCAATTCATCCGCTTTCGGCTTGGATCATAGATAATATTCACTTCATTACATACAATCTGACGCAGACACATGACTAAGAGATTACCATTGATTTTGATGATTCTTCAACGATAAATTACCAGAGCACGTCTGGCATATCAATTTCTATGATCTCATCGTGCTTCAGTTCTGTATCTCATATCGAAGAACTTTAGTGGATTATATTGAAAATTGCAGGTGCACATTCTCATGAAATATTTATCTTATGTGCGAAATCTGAACAGAAACGAGTATTCCACACTGGCGAGTGCAATTAAACTAGTTTTTTTTACCATTTTGTAACACCGTATGCGGAGGAAACAAAGGGAAATGATAAAATAATGAAAGACTCTTTGGAGCTTTCGTATTACAGAAGCAAATATATCCGGACCCTTTACCGTTTTCAGTTTTCAAGAGTAGCCACTCATAACGAGGGGCCAACTTTTTCTCGAGTTCTGGATCCCCAGACCGGTACAACCCAATTTCATTTCAATTGGCCACCCTTCCCCCCCCCCCAACTCTTCTTTCTTTCTCTATCTCGCCGGTTTTTCCCTCTCTTTCTCTGTCTCAACTCAGTTCCTCTTAGTTTCTGTATTCGTTAATTCCTTCACTGATGTTGAGAATAATCTTCGTCGTTGAGCGACAAAACTTTTCAAGAGAAAATCTTATCACACAAAAGCAATGAAGGTTTGAAACTGAAAATCAGGTTATTTGGAAGGAACTGCAGACGGGTTTGATCAGCGTTTTATCGCTCATTGATAATTAGCGTTGATTTATTACAAATTTCTTATTCAAGTGGGAGGATAAGTAGATTGATGTGTTGACTTTCACCACATTTATTTGTAATATTCGACAACATTTTGGCATCTTTCAAATTTGCATTATAAAAAACCGTTAAAATATTGAATAAATTATAGAAAATTTACGTTATTTCTATTTGGTCCCAATGCATTTTCCATCGAATACAATAAGATCTAGCGAGTGATAACCGGATGACGTCAATCATTTGTATCCACAAGTTAATATTATTTCAAGCCCTCAAATTTAAATCATTCGAAATAATAGATGAGTTACAATCAGACACATCATTCCCAATTTTCAACATCTCTGATTATTAATTATTTATCTAATTATTAATTATTTATCTAATCCTCTTCTGGTCGAAATGAATAATTCTTTTTTGAGTACAGTCATCTGCATTTTATGTAGGACAACTCGTTCTGCTTAGGTTGAATTATGTTCAGTTTTCACAATGTCTGATGAGTCAATTGAATGATCAATCTACTCTTCATGTGTATTCTCTAAATAAATCTCGATGTTCGCCTAATATGAATGGACTATTTATCTCAACAGGCCTAGTCACGCCCCCTCCCCTTCTTACAATTGCTAAAAAAACCAAAACTTCCAGTCTAACCTGAATCCCACCTTAAGTCGACATATTGCCACGTAAACCAATCAACAGTTGATGGATAAGCAATCGACCACAATCGATAAATGTTCGAAGAATAAAGCTAACAACATTGAGCTAAACCAGTAGTAGAGAATGGTCTCCCACATGCAGCAATTCTCCATTCAAATCCAATTGGAATAGTACACGCAGAAAAGCCTCTTACTTGATAATAGGGCGCAGTCCAAGGTTTTAGAAAAATGCCGAGAATCCTATGAAAATTTCTCAACCCATCATTTGATCCATTTAGAAACTATGAGCAAAATATCAAAACCTTCGTGAGCATAATTACTGTGAAAATTAATTCTAAAGTTGCTACTTATACATGAAGTTGGATAGGGCATCGATAACTTTAGCTTTTTCCCTACATTATCCAACAATCGGTAATGTAGGGAAAATACTAAAGTTATCGATGCCCCCCATCCAACCTCATGTATAAGTAGCAACTTTAAAATTAATCACGAAAGGTTTTGATATTTTGCTCACGATTTCTAAATGAATTAAATGAGGGATTGAGAAATTTTCATAGGATTCTCTGCATTTTTATAAAACCCTCCGACTGCGCCTTATCATCTTTAATCGCTAATAAATGTTTCTCGTAGCCCCGGACAAACACATATAATGTAATTCAACATTTCACATTGACGTATACAGACACGAGATTCCTTACGCAAGCACTGTATCTCCCTCTAATGCATGTTTATATATTAGATTGCGCAATGCCAAGTGCCGGAGTGTGAGAACTTTCCACTATCACATCTGCAGTTACAAATGATAACGCAGACTCTGTGGAATTCGTGCGAGTAAAATTTGTTAGCTCGTGCGGAAAACTCATCGGATTTCCAGCACGTCCAGTAGCAATACAACCACGGGCCTCCATTATTCACTGCCCTCTCTTTTGCCGCCATCTTTCGTTTCCTGTTCTATGCAGATAGATTAAAAATATTTTTAAAAAATTGTTTTTCTTAATTTGAAGAAAATACTGGCCTTTTTCATCAGAATGATATATAATTGAGTGTTAATATGATGAAGAGTAACAAGTAGATTCTGTAAATCATGGGAATATTAAATCATCATCACAAAATGAGTGATTTTAGGAGAAAATGTTGGTTCCTTTCATTTGTTACAAGTTTTTTTTTTGCTGAAAAAATAAAAAAGTGTACAATAGAAAAATGAGTTGAAAATTTCAGTGAGTACAAATGATTATTCATAGTTATCGTTTCAAATCCCCCTCTATACGCATGACGTGATCGTTTTAATGTGTAGCACCAGAGTTTCGCGCAAATCCTAAATTTTCACACGCACGAAAGCTCACACTGGTGTAATGTATGTGCATTTGCGTGGCTGACCATATATACGCTGTTTCTACTGTCCCACCTATTCTGTTGCTCCAGTTCAACTCATCTCTCCCTCGCGCCGATCAATTTCCCACCATTGCGCAAAATTAATGACCGGGATATATTCGATTTGTCGCACATTGCGTATACAGATTTCCGTCTAATCAACTTGGGCTCCAATAGCTCAATTCGGTTAGAGGGGGAGGCTTGAATGAGTGTAGCATTCCAATTGAAATGTTGAAACGTGAGCATACTTCAAAGGGTAGGTTATTTTAATTCAAGTACTTGAGAGTTGTTTGAAACTTGCTCGATGAATACGGAAGTTCAATACAGTCCACATAATTTTTTTCTACACGGAGAGAAATTTTTAGTAAAAAATACCATTCCGTTTGATAAATGTGTTCTTCCATAAATTTTTCCTCCTTTTCTAACTGGAAATTAGTAAAATTTGACATTTTAAACAATAAAATTTGATATATAAAAATTAAATTTCATTTTCCGTTTAAGAAATATTGTCCTGATGAGAATAAATAATGTCCAAGTTGTATTAAATTTTACCCTTCCAGCACAGTAATTTTTGTCTAGAGTTCAATGAATATTCTAGGTTTGGTTAGTAAATTTTACTATTCGTCTTGATAAAAATCATCCTACCGATAGGATAGGAATTACTGTACCGTCAGGGCAATTTTTATCCGGACAGAATGGTAAAATTTACTAACCAAACCTAGAATTTTCATTGAAATCTAGCCAAAAATTACTACGCTGGAAGGGTCAAATTTAACACAACTTGGACATTATTTAATCTCATCAGGACAATATTTCTCAAACGAAAAATACAATTTCATTTTTATATATCAAATTTTATTATTTAAAATTAAATTTTAATAAATTTTTTAATGGGATGGTAATTTTTACCAAAAATTTCTCTCCGTGTATCAATACGTCATTGAATGACATTAAATTCCGTTCATTGAAATAAAAAATGAAACATTCTACATTTTCCACAATCTGCAATACTTCCATTGCGAATGTTCTATATCCAAAAACACCAAATATTCCTCCACATCAATTTTCTTCTGTATGAATTTTCAAATAGTAAAAATAGATCCCAAGAAAACACTAGAAAATGATGGGAAAATGGGGTTGGAGTTCGACGAAAAAAAAAAACATAAAATAAATAGGAAAGGGTTGAGCAAGTGGTTTTGAGTGGAATGTTATCCCAGAGAGGTAGAGTGGAGAAAGGTGTGGTGAAGAGAGGAAACTGAATTGGCATGTATGAAGTGTTCGAGCGACAGTGGATGTACTCCAGAAAAATTGAACATACGTTTTCGGAACGATCATGCAGAGGAAACCATTCGTTAATGTCCAGCTCGTGACAATGGACCAAGAGTTTGCAAATGGCACGACTTCGAAACTATAAATAAATATTTATCCCTCTTTTGCGATGACTATATAGTAGACGCTTGTTGTTCGTGTAGATGCATACGATGGTGATACATTTTTTTCATATTTCCAACCCGTCAGTGTTTTTTCTTCCTTTTAACGATCCCACATTTTCACTGCTGACGCGAGAACGTGTGCAGCCATGTAGATTTTAGTGACAAGGGAAAAAAAGAGAATAAACGGTGAATGGTGAACAGGAGGGGCGGGAGGGGGGAGGGGTCGTATTGTTTACATGATATGAAGTGATACTGGTGACGCGATAGATCATGTGAGAAAAGGAATACGATCGATTTATTATTTCCGTGTAAATTGGATTGCCTCTCGGCACTTTTGGAAAACTACACAAGGTTAGTATTGGGGATGTCGTATCTCATTGCATTGACTAGTCGTCGAATGTTGTTAAGTTTGTAAATATGATGCAATAACTCTGCAAAAACATGATGGGAAATAATGGAAGAAAAAAAATCGCGCTATAAAAATAGGGGTTTCTAGTGATTTTTCGAAATACTAAATTTGAATTCCATGCTGGAATAATTGTGAAAGAATATTGGTTCATTGATTGATAAAATAGATTTAAAATTGTTCGGCGAAAATACTAATATTCATTTTCTCTCGTGTGAATTATTCTAAATTATGAATTTCGTAACACAAATAGTCACTCTGCCAATTTTCAATTTCCATTCGCAATAAATTATAGAAAAACAAATATTCGTACAACTTGAATGAATTCACCATGACAAATTTACGGAAGTTACACGAACATATATTAAAACGTTAATTACGAAGTCGTGGGAAATAGGTAACAGAGGGTATGGAAACATCTGGTGCACTTGTGGTGCATAACAGAGCGAGTCGAGACCCAAGCATCAACGTGAAACAGATAGAATTGACAACGCATAGAGACAGACAAATATGTGTATGAGCGTATATCGTTGACGTTGACGAGGGGAGGATTGCGAGGTAAATTCACCTGAATCGTCGAAGTGGAAGTGACGACGGAAAATGGCGAGCTCATGTAATGTAATCGTCCGCCCTACGATTTCATCCTATGCCGTTACAATCTACACTATTACATCCATGTTTCGAAATTCGGTGCAGGGACACAGCTGTCGTGACTCGATTGCGCCTCAGTCAACTCAATCGAATGCAATTTCAATCGCACGCACTGTGTCACAGATTTTTCATTATGTCTTAATAATATTATTCTATTCAAATTGAACTCAATTTGAGGATTTTTGTTAAGAAAAAATTGTTTGTCCTTCCTCCTTACGTTTTATTAGAATTTTTTTGGATTTCTCCGGGAGAATAAGTGGGAACAGTTATTACAATTTTTTGAGATAAGAATAATTTTCCAAATTAAACAGATAGAAATCCATATTCTCGAAAGGGTGGGGGGAGGGGGTTCATCGGAGTGTAGATTGTTTTCAGAAGTGGTATAAACCCTGCAAACGTCAGCGGACATTGGAGGGTTCCCTTGGCCCTAACCCATACGTATACAGACAAGCACTCGCATTACCGGTCGCCCCGAGTTATCTGTGTTTCCTATGTTACAAACCGGCAGGCCTCTTCCCACAGTCCCTCCATCCACCTCCCCCATACTCCTACACCTCTAGGTCCTGTGTTACTCTATGGCAACGTGCGCCAGCTGCACTGCAGAATTCCGATAGCACGTACGTGAAATCGTCGTTTACGTTTTGCCCTCCAAAGCTTCTATATCTCCTCTATATCCCCCACTACCTTTCCTATTCTGTCTCGGCCTATGATCCACGAATCGATGGATTCACCGATAACCCCGCATTTCCAGCTGCGTATTTGATGTAAGAGCTCTGTAAATAATCCGAGGAAAATTGGAGCATTATATTCCTCAAATAGAATGAAATAATTGCAGAACAATTGCAGATGTAAATTACTGACATCAATCAATTATATTTCCATCGTAATTTTCACAGGACAATTGCACACAAGTTACATACTGTTTCATCCATTCACTTGTAACTTCACTGAAAAACAATTTCATCGATATTTTTAGAATTACTCAATCATGACCGAAGGGTTGTACTGAGAACTTTCTGAATCAACGTTGATCCCCCTCGAACCTTGCCCACCCCCCAAATCCACCTGCTGATGGCTAGAGTCCGAGTTGTGAATAAACCGATTTACCCCCACTACAGATTAAGCACTCGTCTATCCAAATTGCCAACTAATTACCCTCTTCAACTCAAAGTTTAAGGCATCAAGTTTGTAATAAAGCAGTGCTCAACAAAGATACAAATTCCGCTCATCCGCCAATTTAGCATAGAGCAACATTGGAATTGTAAATACCAGTTACAATACAAAGAGGCTTCCTACATTTTCTTTTTCATTTATCGTTTTTATGTTTCATTTCTCTATTTTTTCTACTCCTCAGCGCATTTGATTCTCGAGGGATGCATCGACAAATGGCACTCAAATTGGATGAGACGGCGGAGAAACTCCGCCCTCGCGAGTTCTTCCAGTATAGCAGCCCCATTTCATCCACGGTAGTCGATACAAAGGAGGAAAAAGGAGAGAAACAGGCATTCTCTATCTCCCATGAGACAGACTGTATTGATGCCGGCCGATTTTCTATCCGAGTATTCAACCATCATCCGAGTTTTGCATTCTCCTGTCTATGTTTCTACTTTTCATTCTTTCTGACGGCAGTGGAATTGCTACTGTGAAATAAAAAAAATGAGTAAAACCCCAATGAACAGTCATGAGAAACCTGGATTATAGTTCATTACTGAGGAAATGGCCGAAGAATATAAAACAAAGGAGGAGGGAGAACGTAGAGAAATATGACTCATATCACTGAGCACTTCATTGGAGCTATCAAGCAGCTATCAGGATCGACCAGATGTCGTTCATAATCGTATTACACCTCCAGTAATAGGTGCTGGAAGTCCCAAGAGGGAACGCTATGTGTGAGCATTTATTGGAAGTTCGATGAAGGAGAGATGAAACTCCTCATTCAACCCGGAGAGATGATGAGAGCCAATGGATGGTCGATGTCTTAATGACCATCATTAGATGGTCTTGGCCCTGGTTTTCTGTCTTTATTCGATTCCATACCGCGT